>CANXYC011219098.1:0-32166 GCA_948193065.1 Aleurites moluccanus | reverse complement strand
AAAATTAATATTATCTAAATTTTTATAAAAAAATCATATTTTAAGAAAACTAATTAATTTGGACATATAATATAAAAATTTAAAATAATAAAAATTAATTTATACCAATTACTATATTATATATTCAATTTAATTAATTGTTTCGGTTGATTAACTTTAGGTTTCGAATTAATTAAATTTAGTATCGATTAATTTAATTAGATTTCAAATTGTCAAAATTAGGTCTCGATTATTTTATATATTCAAAATAAATTAAATATAAAATTTAATTAATAAATTGTTATAATTTAATTTGTTATATTATCACTTTATTAAATTAATAATTATATAAATTTTAATGAATACGTAAAATATATTTATTTATGGACAATTAGTGAAATATTATAAAATATTGGAAAATTATAATAAATTATATAAAATAAATAAAAAAGAATATAAAAAGAATATTCTCTTTTGGTGTAAAAAATGATGTTAAAAATGGAGTTATGGTTGGAGATGAAATTACTGTTTGATGTGATATAAACTGTAAAATGATGTAAAATTGACTGCATTTTTGTGTTTGTGGTTGGAGATAGCCTAAAATGTTAAAATTGACTTGAGGATTCAGATTTTATTTTTAAGACCTAATAAGATATTAGCTTATAACTCATGCATTGCTGTGAAAATATAAAAAATAATAAAATTTAATAAAATTTATAATTAATATTTAGATTCGATTGTTTAATAATAATTAATTTTAAAAAACTTTATGAGTAATATTTAGATTCAATTGATTCATTCAGAATTATAAAATGCATTTTTTTTATTTTACTCGAAATTTAAGCAGTAATTTTGAAAAATATAATCTCAAAATTAGTTATATTTATAATTTTCCTTTTCATGCACCCAACTTGAAACAAGTAGACTTGCGATGCGTCTGATGATAAGATTTATATACTCAAGTTTTATTGTTATTTTTTAATTCAAATGATTTTATTATAATTTTAGATATTTTAATTTTTAATATTTTTTCATTGTATCTTTTATTAAGTTTGTTTTTGTCCAACCTTTATCATAACTGAATAAGAAAATAAAAAGCTCAAAGAAACATGCTAAAGCTAACCATTGTATATAAGAGCACCTCTATGCTTATAGAAATAGTGGGGTTACAACTTATTATATGCCTAAATAACAAAATAATTGAGTTTTTCTAAGAAATTATGAAAATTACCACTAATTGAAAAATAAAAAAGATCAAATCAACCCTTGTGACTAAAGTCTCACAACGCTATAAATGTAGGGTCTTTATGTAATTATATTGTTTTAAATTAATTGAAAGGTAAAAGGATCAAAGCAATTCTTATGACCAAGTCTCACAATATTATAATGAAAGGTTTTTATGTAATTATACTGTTTTAAATCAATTAAAAACTCTTATTCCCTTGTGGATTGTGCTTTGTTATATAATAATAAAGTATTATATATTCAAAAAAATGCTAATTAAATTTTTTTAGATCATAAAATAATTATTTTATATTTAAAATTAAAACAAAATTAAAAATTTTGAAATTAATTACTATTTAATTTCTGATATTTTACGAAATTAATAAAATGATTGATATATTTTGAAAAAATCATTATTTAATCTTTATTTTTTCTAATTCGTCATAGGAAATAATCATTCAATCATAGGAAATAATATTTTCGTCTATTTTTACTGTTAAATATCGATAAAAAGATTAAAGTATTTCTTATTTCTTATTAAATTTTTATTTTTACTATTTACAACACTCACCCAAAAATTCTCCTCCCTTCTATTTCAACAAATCAACAAAATAAAACTCATGAGAGGAGACCCAATTTTCTTGATCATGAGGGGGATGTTGATGAGTTCTTGTTGATTGGCATTGTAAGGGAAAATATGAAGGGAAAAAGAAAAAAGAAATTCAAGGAACATAGAAAATATAAAGGAGAATGAAAAAGAAAATAAAGGAAAAAAATATGAAGGATGATGATGAGAATATTTTGAGTATATAATTTATTTTTTTAAATTTTTTTATAAAAGACTGAAAAAAGTATGAAATGACTATTATTTTCTTTTAATTGAATTAAAATATAGAAATTAATTAATGAATTTTTTAAAATATAAAGATAATTTTATTAATTTTATAAAATTTCAGGTGTGAAATAATAATTAATTCAAAATTATATTATTCCGCAATTAAAGAAGGTACCGCTGCTTCACTATTCTGCAGAGTTGATACTTAAATCCACATAGAAAAATTTGCCCAACCATTTCAACAAAGTGTGATTTGGGCTATAAAGTTCTACATTTGTCATATTAAGAAAGGAAATTAACAAAAATACATAAAAATAAAAAGAAATTTCATTTGTAAGTTGCAATTTTTTTTTTTTTTCAAAAATACTTTTTTCCTGCTAAAATATTACATTTATACGGTGTCCCAACGCAAACTTCTCTCTCAACTGCAGGTGCCACAGCTAAATTACAACGTAAATACTACAAGGTATCCAGTAGAAACTATGGCCAAAACCAACAAAAATGGTTAATATTACCATCCACGGGCTCACAAGTGCAAGGTTTCATCATGAACCTTTTGCTAATTCTAACAAAACTTAGCATTCAAATAAAAAAAAAAAAAAACCATAATAAAATAAAAAATATAGTAAAAATATATCAATAAAAAATTTTAGAAATAAAAATAAATATCAAAAATAAAAAATATAAAGAAATATACATCAAATATTATACAAGCAACTAAATAACATAAATCACACTAAAACAAAATTTTAATTTTATTAATAATATAAATACAAAAGCAACATAACAAAAACCACAAAAGAATAAAAAAAATATACTAAAATGCAACCTGAGCACCGATGTCCTCATCTTCCACTGTTGGTGCGCTCTCTTCTTTTCTTTTTTTGGTGTTTTGCTCTGGATGGCCAGCAGCGGTGGTATTCGACATTATTGATTTTTTTTTTCTTATTTTCGTACCTTGAAAGAGGATATAGAGAGAAAAAAAGATAAAAAAAAAAAAATTAACCTCGAAAGCTCTTTTAGCGATTAAGAAACTTTCTGGTCATTGTTTGTTTGTTATAGTAGCTCTTGTGCGCTATAATTATTTAGTTTTATTATTTTAATTTGGTTTATTGGTAGAGGATAGAATCTTTAATTCTTGTTTGACTTGGAAAAATTCTGATTTTATTGGTATTGATGTATGTATATGTAATGTGATACGAAGAACAAAAGCATAGTATGCTAGAAAAAATATTAAATTAATTAAAAAAAAGAGAGACTTTAATTAGATAAAACGAAAAAAAGGCAGTGAAATTTGCATAGAGCTTTGATGCTCTGAAGCAAGCAACACGCGATTGACAGCACTATAAAAAAAATAAATAAGATGAAACAAATTGATTCGAGAATGCTTTAGAAATGGCAATAGGCCAATCATAATACAAGTTTTTTAATTTTTTTTATCTATAATTGTAATTTCGAATTACTTAAAAATTATTTATTAATTTTACCCATAACATTTCCTATATTTTCTAATATTTAGAGCATTTTGAAAAATTAGTTAACACAAAAATATTTTATTGATCAATAACAAAACTAAGCAATTTTTTAAGAAATGACTCTCTTAGTCATTTTTCTAATTTTGAAAAACTCATTTTAATGAAGGGAAAATAATTGAATACACATTTTTTAATCCAATTACCAGAGTATCAGTGACCATTGATGATTACCACTGATTGTCTGTGGTAATTTGAAACCACCACAATTTATAATTTTTATGTATTTTTTATATTTAAAAAAAATTTAAAATTTTATAAATTTAAATATGTTTATAGTCTTACAAATTGAAATTTTTAATATTTTAAACTTTTTAATATTGTAACCAAACACAAAATTAGTTATTTAGTAAACATTTTTCTATTAAGTGTTCTCAACTTCTCATAGAAAATATTTTCTATGAGATAAGTTATTTTTTATTTTATTTATTTATTTATTTTTGCAAAAGAAAGGGAGCCTTGTGTATGTGCATATATACATATATAACTGTTAACACTATTAAAAGTTGATTTTTGGACTTTAATTAATGAAAAAAGAAGAAGAAAAATTAACGTTTTAATATAATTTTAAAACACAAGAATAATTTAATATAATTTGGAAAAGTGCAAAAAAGAGCAGATAATCTTGGGGTTGAGATTGGCACTGATTTTTCAAAAGAAAAACACCATTTTCAAAGTTAAGGAAGAAAACATTTGAAATTTTATGATTACAACTTTAATAAAACTATAATTAAGGGTTTCAACTCCAATGCTAAACAGACCCATATTCAGTTTTTATTTGTTTTGTTTAGAAGTGAGAACAATCCATTCCTAAAATTAGATTTCGTTGCTGCTAAAAATTAATATGTTTTGGCACATCTAGGAAATCTTTATTTAAAGCTAAGGAAAACAACATAAGATACTACTAAGGAAACTTTCTTTGGTTGAACTAGACACTTAATTAATTATTGGTCATTTAGAATTAGAAATATGAAATTATCTTTTGCCTTGTTGCTAGTGATGATTGACAATTGGATAATTAATGGCCACATGAGGCTTCAATGCTCCAGTCACCAATTTAATGTGTATGAATACAATTGAGTACAAGAATTTTGGATTTTATTTTTAATCATGCTTATTGTGATGAATTGATGATAGCATATAACCAAGAGTCATATCCTTGTCTGGCTTTTGTTAAAATTAGCAGAGTGTTTAACCATTCTAAAAGCCAATGGACAATTAACAGATTTCTTCAGATTGCATTAACACACTCAAAGCGAAATGGTTCATATTTAATTGTTCATGCATTGCATTGAAGTTCTAATCCTCGCAATAATTCTTGATTTTCACTTCTACAGTTTAGTTTACTTGTAATGCTTTATATTGTCTTTAATTGGTATTTATATTCAGCTTTGACAAAGAATTTAATCTGGGTTTTATTGGTTAACATCCTATGAAGTAATTAACGTAATTCAGGCTAAAGACAAAAATTCTAAAATTGTAGTGGTGAAATTTATTTATGATTTTTTGATCATTATGGTGGGCTTCTTGTTTTCCTTGGCAGTATATTAGAAGCAACTGAAAGCAGATCAAATACTGATCAGAGCTCAATGGACCCAGGCAATCTGGCACTCATTCAAAGAGTTGGAGCTTCACCAATTTGGAAGTCGAATATACATGACATGTTGAGTGGGTTCGTTTCAGGGTAATTAATTAGCAACATTAATAATTCTTATGGTAATGCATGACAAAAGGCTTTATAAAGTTGAGATGATTTGCATAAAGCCAAGAAGGAATAGAATATGGAATAATGTGGAATTATACCTCTAAATGGAATTGAAATTACTATCCTCTTCCATTTTGTTCTAGTAGTTGAACTTAACGTGTGGGTTCCCTTTCTCTAAGATTTTAGTAAATAATAACATTATAAATTGCTAGCATATTAACCCTATAAGTGCATCTTTGGCTTAAGATCATATTTGACCAATTTCTCTGGATTTTTTTTTTTTTTGAGAAATGAGCAATACTTCATCACACAACAAAAGAAGTTCTTAAGGGAAGGCAAGAAATAGATGGTTCTATCTTCATCACGGTTTATCTTCAACTTAATGAGGAGAGGAACTAGGATTGAAGTAATCAGAAGCCTTTCTCCATGTGTTTGCATTCCTTTCCCTCTCTCTCTCTCTCTCTCTCTCTCTCTCTCTCTCTCTCTCTCTCTCTCTCGTTCCCTTAGTACTGAGAAATCACAGACCAACTTTTATGGACTCAGTATCACAGTTCAGAGAAAGAGAGACATATATAGGAATAGATGTAGCTATACTTAGGCATAACAGTTAGATTATTAAGAAAACAAATAAACGTTAAAACCCATATTCTAGCTGCTTTAAAACATTGATACAGTCTTTAGAGAAGAACTTTATAAAATATTAATGTGGAATATATGGGAAATAAAAACCATGAAACTTCAAATCTCTGAAGTTGAAGTTGTCAAGGCTTGTGGTTCTGGCATAACATGTAGTCGAAGTCATCTTCTGATAGTATTCTTCTCTTGAAACATTCTTCATCTCCACTTTCACAGACCTCTGATCCCATTAGCTGAAAGAAGTAAGCTATTAAAATTAGAACACTTATAATCAATTGTTCAATCTTTCAAAATTATGTTGACAAAAAGAGGAAGCGTACATTAATCAATTCACTGCCCTCCAATTGCACTAGAGATTTTCACTAGTCATTTCATTAATGTTTACTTATTTTTGCCCTGCAAAAATATGCAAACCCAGTTTTCTGGAAACAGTAGTAAAAGAAAAAACAAAAGATTGGAGAGGATGAGGCAAAACCTTAGTAGTAAAAGAAAAAACAAAAGATTGGAGAGGATGAGGCAATACCTTGTTTGCTTGTCATGGGACGTGCAGATAATTTTGAGGAATAAAAAAGGAAAAGGAGGAAGAGGAGTAAAACACTCTGATAAAGGCTTTGCTTCATGTTTTTAGCTTCAGTTAGACATACTGAGGAAAAAATAAAGAGAGAAAGAGAGAGAGTTTAAAGAGTTGGGAGTTGGGGCATGGGAAGAACAAGGTGGTGCGTATAATAACATGCAAAGAAAGTATCTACTATTGTATATATATATATATATATATATATAAAAGTGTCTACAATATTTGTTTTTTAATTAATTAATCTTTAATTAGAGTTTGAAATATCAATGCCACAGTTTTGGAGATGAGTTTAAGCAAGGTTGTGAAATCCGGACCTCTATAATACAAACCGGTATAAAACCTTTTAAACTGGCCGGTCAATTCAATTGATTTAATTGTGATTCAAATTGATTAACCGATTCGATTTAAGTGAAATTAAAAAGCTAAAAAATAAATTCAATTTAAATGAAATTAGAAAACTGAAAAATAAATTGTGATCGTTGGAGTTTGAAGAGAAGACCTTTCTTACAACTTACGAAATATTATCCAATGTGCTAAGTAGAGGTATAGGTAGCCCTTTTCTCAAATTTAATATTTATAATGATAAAACAATTTAATTATTTATCTCTTTAAATTTGATAAATTATACTATTAACCTTTTTTAAAATAATTAAAACTCATTAAATTTATATATATATGATTTGACATTTTTATTTCAATCATTATTTAATAAATTTGTTAATTAATATTTATTAATTTATTTATTTTTTATAAATATATTTTTATTTATCATAATTTTTAATATATAATATTAATTATAATATATTTTATATTTATTATATATTTAATTTAATTACGATTTAATTTTGGTTAAACATTTTTTTAATGGTAAAACTTATGTTATAAAAAATATTTTTTTATAATTTTATATAATATTAATTATGATAATTTTTATTTTTATAAGAATCACTTATTATTTTATTATTATTTTAAATTCTAAAATTATTTTTATATAATTATTTGAAGAAAATTTCTTGTATTCAATTTTATTTCAAACTATTCTATTAATTTTTTTATAAAATTTATATTGTTAATTATATAATATTAATTTAATTATTTTTTGCTCAATATTTATTTAATTTATTCATTTTTATAGATTTTTTTTAATTATGATTTTTAATTGTAATATTAATTGATGGCAAAATATGTAATATTAATTGTAATACTAATAGAAATACATTTCTAATTAAATTCAATTAAATTCTAAAATTAAATAAATTTAATGAAACTAGCTAAATTAAATTGATCAAATCTAGCTTGTTTATTATAGTTAATTTAGCTATTTAGTTACTTCATTAGATTTATTAATGAAATTTTTTTTATAAATAATATATATTTAATTATATAGTTATATAGTTATTTCATTATTTAATTTTAATTATATGTGCATTATATTTAATTTAAGCATATAGATAATAAATATAAAATTATTTAATAAAATTTACATTTTTATATTATATATATTCATTTGATTATTTATTATTTTTAAATGAAACGATTTTACATTTAAATTTGTATCATGTTAAATGTTTTCAAATCATTGTCAATAACAAAGTGTGACAGAAAATTATTTTATATTTTTTATGATATAAAAATAACTCTTAATTAAAAAAAAAAAGAGAAAAAGAAAAAAAAAAAAGAAAATCATTCAGTTTTAAAACTCCATCATAGAAATTGCATCCTACACGTAAAACAACTGGGATAAGTGGCAGCACCACTTACCTTTATTGCCTTTAACTTTTGTGATTTTATATGCTAACTCCTTTCAGTTATGATATGTTTTCAATCTTCTAAATCATTAATTTTTTGGTGCTAGCCAAGAATAAAAAGTTCTCTACAATTTTTTTTTCCCATTAAAGTTAAGCTTAGTCTTATCAGTAACATGATTTTTAATATTGACGTTGATATAGTGTACCATTCTAATCGTAATGGTGAATTATGCTACTAATTACACATTTGACACAGTTAATATTGTAATTATTCTAATCAAATTTATGATTAATAGTATGGTTTTCAAATCTAATCAGTCTTATAATAGGTGAAAATAGAAAGTCAGATGGTTAAAAATTCTACCGAAATCGAATCAATCGAATCGGATAAAATTGAGAGTAATTAAATTAATATTATATAATATAAAAAAATATAAATTTAACTATATAATTCGATATTTATTATCTATATGCTTAAAATAAATATAATATACATATAATTAAAATTGAATAATAAAATCATGACAATATCTTAAATTTTTTATTTCTAATTTTACATATTTTTTTCTAATTTGCTAATTTTTTTTACTAAGTTACTAATAATTATATTAATTAATTAATTTACTTGAGTTACTTGAGTTTTTAATTAATTGATTATTTGTTTGTTTTTAAAAATATATATATATATATATATATATATATATATATATATATATATATATATATAATAATAATAATAATAATAATAATAATAATAATAAAAAAAGAAGAGAAGGTAAAAGGGACAAAACTACAGCACTTTCAGGTTGCAGATCATTAACAAGCTGAAACCAAAATGACATTATTTTGTAGAAATGAATGAAAAAAAAAGGGCAACGTTTTCAGAGGAAAGGAAAGCTGAGGAGGGCATTTTGTCTTTTCGCCCCTTCTCAGTTTTTACCCTAGAAGTCACTATATAAAGGTTGTATCTTGTATATCTGCAGTATGAATTAATTTTTGGCTGCTAGAGACAGAAAATAAAAGAAAAAACAGAGAGAGTGAAATTGGTTTCTCGTTTTTGGATTTATGTAATGAAAAGATTTTTGTAAACTAAAGCTATTGTTCTTCCAGAGCTGAAACCAAAGCTACTGATTTATGTAATGAAAAGTTTGGATCTTTATGGTTTTGTGATTTTGTATTTTTATTAGTTCTTTGATTTCTTCTTCTTTCATTTATTTTTGTTACTGATTTATTTAATGAAAAATTTGGATCTATATTTATTCCTTTTTCTTTTTTTTTTTTGTGTGTATTTTTTTTTTACTTTTTTTAGTGAAAAATGGAGGAAGCTAGAAAATGAGCATGCAAAACTGCATTAAAATGACGTCATTTTATGCCAGAATGTCAAAAAAAAAAAAAAAAAAAGCTTTCTTGACCCATTTTGTCTCAATAACCTGGTTCGGATCATTAATCATTTGAATCATCAAGTACCTGGATTACCGGATTTTGTCCCAATATTTAAATACTAGTTATAAACCCTAACTTGCTCAATTTGAAAATTAATTTCTGATTTTTGATTAAACTGGCCAGACCGATCCTAGTTTAATAACTAATCGTTACATGACATCCCTATATTGTAACTGCAATTTAAAAATTTGATTAGTGATGCATTAAAAATCGTTTGCACTTGACATAATTGTACATTCTTTAAGCACTTAAAAGGCATTTGCCCTATGGAAAATGGAGTGCCACTATAAATTGGAGTTTGTCAATGTGCATATGTTGTTATTCAATAGGTGATCTTTCATTTTAAAATGAAATAAAGATTATGAATCTCTTTTGGAAGATTTGTTGGATGTTTAAAAAAAAAAAAATTACAAAAGAAAGTCATTTATTAGGTTGTTTGGATTATGTGAAGGCTTATGTACATAATATTTATTTACTTATTTTACTATCTAATTCCCTTGATTGAAAATTTTATGTCTGCAAGTTCTAGACAAATCTAATTTATTTTTTTATTTTATTTTATTTGCAAAACAAAGGGAGCCTTATATATATATAACACTAGGATAAGAGATTTATTGTTGGAGTTAAAATTAGCACACCTTATTTTTAAAATAAAATAAATTGAGTTATTTAAGCTGGTTTTGAGAGGAATTCAACTTAAAAAATTTCCTCCAATATAAAGATTAAAGTCTACCTGCTGCAAATTGCAATGGCGGATTGTTATCAAAGTATTTGATATGCTCATCATATGGAATAATGTGGAATTATACCTCTAAATGGAATTGAAATTACTATCCTCTTCCATTTTGTTCTAGTAGTTTAATTGTGTTTGTGGGTTTCCTTTCTCTAAGCTTTTAGTAAATAGTAACATTATGAAATTAAATTGCTAGCATATTAACCCTACAAGTGCATCTTTGGCTTAAGATCATATTTGGACCAATTTCTCCGGATTTTTTTTATTTTTTTTTTGAGAAATTAGTAATACTTCATTGCACAACAAAAGAAGTTCTTAAGGGAAGGCAAGAAATAGATGGTTCTGTCTTCATCGTAGTTTATCTTTAATTTAATGAGGAAAGGAACTAGGATTCAACCATAGATGAATTAATAATCAGAATCGTTTCTCCATGTATTTGCGTTCCTTTCCCTCTCTCTCTTCTCCCTCGCTCCATTAGTGCTGAGAAATCACAAACCAACTTTTTTGGACTCGGTATCACAGTTCAGAGAGAGAAACGTATATAGAAATAGATGTAGCTATGCTTAGATACAACAGTTAGATTATTAAGAAAACAAATAAACGTTAAAACCCATATTCTAGCTTCTTTAAAACATTGATATTTGATACAGTCTTTAGAGAAAAACTTTATAAAATATTAATGTGGAATATATGGAAAATAGAAACCATGAAACTTCAAATCTCTGAAGTTGAAGTTGTCAAGGCTTGTGCTGGCTGTAGATGTAGTCCAAGTGAGCTTCTGATAGTATTCTGTTCTTGAAACATTCTTCATCTCCACTTTCACAGACCTCTGATCCCGTTAGCTACAAGAAGTAAGTTTTTAAAATCAGAATACTTATAATCAATTGTTCAATCTTTTAATATTATGTTGACAAAAAGGGAAAGCATACATTAATCAGTTCACTGCCCTCCAATAGCACAAGAGACTCTTCACTAGTCATTTCATTAATGTTTACTTCTTTTTGCCCTGCAAAAAGATGCAAACTTCAGTTTTCTGGATACAGTTTAGTAAAAGAAAAAACAAAAGATTGGAGAGGATGAGGTAATACCTTGTTTGCTTGTCATGGGACGTGCAGATAATTTTGAGGAATAACAAAGAAAAAGGAGGAAGAGGAGTAAAACACTCTGATAAAGGCTTTGCTTCATATTTTTAGCTTCAGTTACACATGCTGAGGAGAAAAGAAAGAGAGAAAGAGAGAGAGTTTAAAGAGTTGCGAATTGGGGCAGGGGAAGAGCAATATAAATAACATGCAAAGGAAGTATCTACTATATTTATTTTTTTAATTAATTAATCTTTAATTAGAGTTTGAAATATGAATATTAAGTTACCGGGGTGAAAAATTTATTTTAGAAAATAGAATTTTAAAAATATTATTTAAAAAAGTATTAATATATTTAATTTAATTTAATTTTTATTTTTAAAATTTAAAATTACATTTTAAATTAATTTATTAAATATTTAAAAAAACCAACTTAATATTTTTTAAATTTTAAAATGAGAATAAGTTTTAAGTACTTCAACACCACTGTTTGTTTTTTTAATGAGAAAGAGTAGGCTTTGGTCACTATCTGCCATATAGTGGTCTTGACAGGTCTATAAGCACTCCAAAAATCAATTGAATGGTGGTTGACAGCGTCAAACAAGTCAACCTTTTAGACATGCGCTAACAGCTGTAACCCAACATCTCATCTTTTACCTTTCTTAATCTATTGAAACGTGGAACCATTTTTTTGGGTGTAGTAGTTAATACCTATGAAAAGACATCATTTAAAAGCAAAAGGATATTGAGGACACTTTAAAATTCGTGAACTTTTAACTCAAAAGTGATGTGCAATGTGCAAACCTCTTGCCATGAGTTCTCTAAGTCGAATTCTTCTCTCGTGATTTAGGACTGTAACTCGCTAAAAATGAATGTTATATTTTATAAAAATCATTGAATTTTTTTTAATATTAATTATTAATATCATTATTTTTATAAAAATAATTTAACAGTGTAAAATTCTTAAAATAATTTTAAAGCTTTATAAAATTTTTAAATAAAAATTAATTTTATATTTTTTATGATATAAAAACAACTTTCAATTTTTTTTTTAAAAGCTTTTAAATCCCATCACCTATATTGCATCCTACACAGAGGCGAAGCTGTGTAGAGATGGGGTGGCCATGGCCCCCCTCTTTTTTTAATACCATATATATATATATATAATTTTTTTTAATATATAAATTGACATGATTAAAAAATTAGTCTGATCGATAAAATAAATATTTAATAAATATTTTATTCGTAAGTACTTAAATGAATGTATTGTGTAAATTAGAAGTAAGTAATTTTTATCAAAATATATATATATATATATATATATCAACTTTTTATGCAGTCTAAAATACTTGGTAATCAACACATTTTTTTTACATTTAAAACTTTTAAGACTATTATTATAATAATATTTAAATTAATATAAATACATATATTCATGAGAAAATTTTTAAGAGTATTTGATTTATATACACATTTATGTTTTACCAGCTTATTAATAATATAGTGTTAGTTAACTTATTAATATTTTTTTTCTTATAAAAAAAAATTATAAAGCATATTATGAAAACTTTTAATTTCTTTTTACGCATTCTGCTTATTTTTTAACCTCCTCCAATTCCGAATCCTGGTTTTGCCCTTAATCCTACATGTAAAACAACTGGGATAAGTGTCAGCACCACTTACCTTGAGTGCCTTCAACTTTTGTGATTTTATATGCCAACTCCTTCAAGTTATGGACTATGTTTTCAATCTTCTAATTTATTAATTGTTTGGTGCTAGCCAAGATTAAAAAGTTCTCTACAGTTTTTTTTTTTTTTTCCAATTAAAGTTAAGCTTAGTCTTATCAATAGCATGATTTTTAATTACAATTCTAATTGTACGGTGAATTCGGATACAAATTACACATTTGACACATAGTTAATATTGTAAATTTTTTAATCAAATTTATGATTAATAGCCTAATCCAATTTTAGAAAAAGTGAAAATTTTAACCAGAGTCGAATCAATCGAATAAAATAAAATCGGCAATAATCAAATTAATATTATATAATATAAAAAATATAATTTTTACTATATAATTTGATATTTATTATCTATATATTTAAAATAAATATAATACATATATAACTAAAATTAAACAATAAAATCATAATAATATCTTAAAGTTTTGGTTTTAATTTTATTTTATTGTTCTAATTTGCTAATTTTATACTAATTATATAATAATAATAATTAATTTACCTGTAATAATAATAATAATAATAATAAGAGAAGGTAAAAAGGGACAAAATGGCAGCACTTTGAGGCAGCAGATTGTTAACAAGTTGAAAGTAAAATGGCATCGTTTTGTAGTAATGAAAAGGAAAAAAGAAAAAAAGAAAGAAAAGAAAACAGTAGCGCTTTCATGGGGAAAGGAAAGCTGAGGAGAGCATTTTAGTCCTTTTGCCCTTTCTCAGTTGTTACCCTAAAAGTTACTATATAAAGAAATCTTGTATATCTGCAGTAAAAACTAATTTTTGGCTTTCAGAGATAGAAAAGAAAAGAAAAGAGAGAGAGAGAGAGAGTGAGATCGGTTTCTTGTTTTATGATTTATGTAATGAAAAGATTTTTATAAATCAAAGCTACTATTGTTCCATGGATAAAATCAGAACTATTGATTTAGGCCATCTCCAATGCTACGCTAAAATAGCGTGCAACGCCAAACAATTCCAACCGAGCGCCATTTTGGCGCTCGTAAACAGTAAAACACCACTGTTCAACTGCAATTTTTTTTTCTTTATTTTTTTATTTAATTTATATGTATAAAAATATTATAATTAAAATAATAATTTTACAAATAAGTCCATATTTTTTTAAATTTTGTTATTTAGTTTTTAATTTATATAAATAATTAATTTTAAAAAGTTTATTTTATAAAAAATTCCAATTATATTTAAATTATAATTTTAAATATATATATTATAATTTTTACATAAATATTTAAATTAAATATAAGCAATAAAATTAATATTATCTAAATTTTTATAAAAAAAATCATATTTTAAGAAAACTAATTAATTTGGACATATAATATAAAAACTTAAAATAATAAAAATTAATTTATACCAATTATTATATTATATATTCAATTTAATTAATTATCTCGGTTGATTAACTTTATGTTTCGAATTAATTGAATTTAGTATCGATTAATTTAATTAGATTTCAAATTGTCAAAACTAGGTCTCGATTGTTTTATATATTAAATACAAATTTAATATCAATTCTTTTTATTAATGTATTAATATATTATAAATAATATATTAATAGTAAATGAATCATTTAATTAATAAATTATTATAATTTAATTTGTTGTATTATCATTTTATTAAATTAATAATTAGATTTTTTTAATAAATATGTAAAATATATTTATTTATGGGCAATTAGTGAAATATTATAAAATATTGGAAAATTATAATAAATTATATAAAATAGATAAAAAAGAATATAAAAAGAATATTTTTTTTTGATGTAAAAAATGGTGTTAAAAATAGAGTTATGGTTGGAGATGAAATTACTGTTTGATATGATATAAACTGTAAAATGGTGTAAAGTTGACTGTATTTTTGTGTTTATGGTTGGAGATAACCTTATGTAATGAAAAATTTAGATTTTTATGGGTTTTGTATTTGATTTTATATTTTGTAAGTTCTTTGATTTCTTCTTCTTCCATTTATTTTTATTATTGATTTATGTAATGAAAAATTTGGATCTATACTGATTTTTTATCTTTTCTTTTTTTTTTTGGTGTTTTTTTTTTTTGCTTTTTTATGGTGAAAAATGGAAGAAGCTAGAAAAAGAGCATGCAAAATGGCATTGTTTTTAATGGAACATGTGCCCAAAAAAAAAAAATTCCTTGACCTGTTTTGCCTAAATAATTTGGTTCCGGTCATCTGGGTCATTGGGTATATGTGCCCTAATTGATCCAGTCCGTAAACCAAATTAATCGGACCGATCCGAATTTAATAATCTTGAGAATTTAATAACCTTGATTAATCGTTACATGACCGATCCGAGTTTAATAACCTTGATTAATCGTTACATGACATTCCTACATTGTGACTGCAATTTAAAAATTTGATTAGTGATGCATTAAAAATCATTTGTATTTAGCATAATTGTGTATTCTTTAAGCACTTAAAAGGTATTTATCCTACTGAAAATAGAGTGCCACTATAAACTGGAGTTTGCCAATGAGCATTTGTCGTTTTTCAATAGGTGATCTTGCATTTTAAAATGAAATAAAGATTATACTTCTCTTTTGAAAGATTTTCTGTATTATTTAAAAAAAATCACAAAAGAAAGTCATTTACTGGGTTGTTTGGGTTCTGTGAAGGCTTATGTATATAATATTTGTTTATTTATTTAGTTTACTATCTAATTCCCTTGAGAATGGAGATGAAATATATATTGAACATTTATGTCTGTAAGTTCTAGACAAATCTGAAAAGAAAATATGTATATGACCTTTTAAAAACAATCCAACGACAACTCTTTTTTTTTTATGTTTAAATAATTAACAAATTAAAGATATTATCATTTTAGCATGACCTTCAAAATAATCAATGGCTTAAAGATTTATTTAGCATGAAAGAGAAATGGGCTATGGTGTATGGAAAGAGTAAATTTACTGCTGGTAAAAAAAAGCACACAACTTAGTGAAAGCTTCAACTATCATTTAAGAGATTACCTGAAGTCTGATATAGATGTTGTGCAATTTTTCAAGTATTTTGAAAGGGCAATTAACAATCAACGTTATAATGTAGCTCTAGCCAATTATAACATGAGCCAAAGGATTCCTATTTTGAAGGTGAATGTTCCTATTCTAAGGCATGCTAGAGATATTTATACATAAACTATTTTTAATATGTTTCAAGATGAGTTTGAGAAGTAATTGTTAATGGTTATTGATGCTCAATATCAAGAGCAGGTTGCAGCACCGCCAGCTAGGCAAAGTGCTACCGTCAATGAGTTTAGGTGGCGCCGCTAGGCAATAGAGGCGGTGCCACCAATGTCCTAGTCCGATTTGGTGCCATTTTTGTCTATTTAAAAACCCATTTCTTGCATAAAAGTCACTATAACTTACTTTTATTCTTTCAGTCTTCTTCTTATACTTTTCTCTGCTTTTTAGAGTCAATATATATTTTTTCATGGAGTCCTACTTCAGCCATTACATGTTCCAATGGATCAAGAACCTAGACAAAGTTGATAAGATTAACTTAGGTAGTTATAAGATCAACTCTGTTTTGACCTTGAGAGGAATAAAAGTGAATTGGGACTTTATAAGTGCATGTTTAAACTTCTGGGATCCAGTTGACCATGTATTCCGCTTTAGAGCTAGTATGAAGGAGATGTGCCCTACTTTTGAGGAGTTTAGTGTTATTCTGGAAAGCAATCCGGATGCTACTTTAGCTGTTCCAGAGTTCAAGGTTGGACATTTCCTTCCTTTTATGAGGCTTTTGGATTTGGATCATGATTTGGTTAGTTTCATGGTTCGGGATGATCAAGTTAACCTTACTGCAATGATAGAGGAGTTCTAGGACCTCGAGGATCCTAATAGGTAGAAGTTCAGGATGCTAGCTTTGGTTTTCGGCCTAACAGCTAGATGTTTATTTTCCAGTTCATCGGGCTTGGGGATATACATATAGTAGAGTTGGTTGCTCAGATGGAGCAGGACTATTCCATTGTGAGTCTGCTTATGGCTGAGACCTTTCTTAGCTTGGATGCCAATTACAGAGTGGCATGATCCTAGTAAGTGAACCCAATCATCCTTCAGGTACAAAACTTCTTCTTTTCTTGGCTCTTTTCTGCTTAGATTCCTTTCTTGATTTCTGATTTTTGCTCTAAAATGACTTAGGTTTGGCTAAATGATCACCTTCAGGTAATTGGTCCTCCAGATAAGCTACCTTATTCTACTACTAGGTACCACATGCACAGGACCTTAATCTGCTTTGACTTTCAGAAGGAGTGGGCTTATTGGCTCTTAGAGCTGGATCCAGAGGATTTCTTGTGGTATTGCCCATGGTATGGGATCAGTTCCTTTATCACAATGAGCTATGGCTACAAGATTGTCTACTTGATGGGCATGAAGTTGACCACATTTTATCAGGGTACTAGGATTATGAGACAGATGGTTCAGTCCTAAGGTATTCCACCAGACGGAGTCATTTTTCCTACATCTCTAATTACTAGTACCGTTACCCATACCATAATGAATGGTTGGAGGAGGTCTATGCGTTTTGTTAGACTAGCTGGCTTATTAGATAAATTGGAGGGATATGATGCTTGGTTTATCACTTCGGTTTGGCCTGTTGAGAAGATCAGACGAGTTACCTTGATAAAGGAGCTAGAGACGAGGATGGAGACAGATGACACACTTATACCTATGACTAACATAAAGACATCAGCTGGTAAAGTGACAGAGGCAATATGGATGGATCTATTTGATGGGAGGGATTCTAGAGATTGTAAGAGAGCGACTGCTGATAGAGCTTCTAAGAGAGTAGTTATTGATGGAGGTTCTAGGAGATCTGCTTATGATAAGGATGAGGAGGATTCTGATGATGACAAAGACATCTACCCTAGGAGGAGGAAAAGTCGTAGTTAGGATTTTACATTTTAGCTTCTGTCCATTTAGGATCAGCTAGGACTTTTATTTTGACTTGGAATATTTTTTACATTAGTTTGGACCTTTATGATTTGAAGAAAACGAGACGAGAGTTTATTTTTGACATTTTGCCATAATAATTGAAACAAGATTTATGATTTATGCCCTTTAAATTCTTATCATATCAAAGATAACCAAAATGAGTATTTATTTATTTTTTCTTTTTCTATCTTTTTTTTTTCTTCTTTTTTTTTTTTTACCTTTTTTTTCTTCTTTTATTATTTGCTCTAATTTTTGCCCAAGTCGCCTTTTCAGGTTTTCAACTCCTCGAGCTGCTTTAATTTTTGCCTACGCTGCCTTATTCAAGTTTTTAACTTAGCGAGCAAGAGTTAATTAATCTTGGCACAAAAAATGATGATTTTTTTTTTTTATGATTTGGACTGTACTCAAAGTGGGTTGCCTACGTATCTCCGTAACACTTTTACATCTTAATTCTTTTCTCGGGAGAATTAAGTTCTTGTAGTTCTATTTATATAACTCACTATCATTACATAAAATATCTTTTTAATTGATCTAAATTACACAATTTGCAAATTTGGTCCCATCCATGTCCATGAGTATAACTCCTCCGCCTGATAGGATCTTCTTAAGCACATAGGGACCGGTCTAGTTAGGTCGAAACTTTCCTCTTGGATCGTGAACCAGAGCTCTGATTTCTTTTAAGATCAATTTTTCTTCTTATAATCCCTTGTCAGTCACCCTTTTGTTAAAATGCTAGCAAGCCTCTGTTGATAATACTGAATCTGATATATGGCATCCGTCCTTTTCTCATCTATAGCATTCAGCTGATCATGATATCCTTTGATCCATTCTGCTTCGTCCAGTTGATTTTCACGCATAACCCTGGAAAATCAGATTTGCATCTCAATTGGAAGAATCGTTTACATGCCATAGATTAAGGAATAAGGAGTTTCCCCAGTCAGGGTGCGAATGGAAGTTCGATATCCTTACAATGCATATGGAAGATGCTCATGTCAATTCATGTGACGAGTGATAATTTTCTGCAGGATAGTCTTGAGGGTCTTGTTTGCTGTTTCAACTGCCTCGTTAGTTTGCGGACGGTAAGGCGAAGATCTATGATGTTGGATCTTCTCCCTTTTGACTAAATTGACTACTTCTTTCTGGAAGTGCGAGCCATTATCTATTATGACCTCGAAAGGTAACACATATAGACAGATTATATTGGCCTGAATGAAATGTGCAACTTTTTTATCATTCAACACCTGATAGGAGGTTGTTTCCACCCATTTTGTGAAGTAGTCAATGGCAACTAGCATATATTCATGTCCATTCAAGGATTTTGGACTAGTGTGAATAATGACATCTATACCCTAAGTTGTAAATGGCTAGGGGGTTGTAGTTGGCTATAGCAGAATATGAGGTCTTTTCTGTAACTTGGCAAATATCTAGCACTTATGGCATCTTTAAACATATTTAGTATAATCCTCATTGATGGTTAGCCAAAAGTATCTCATATTCATGATTTTCCTTGCCAAAGCAAAACCAATCATATGCGGTCCCTGCTCTCAGCCATAAACCCATTTCATGATCTGTTGAGCTTCTTCCTCTGTCACACATTTGAGGTGAATATTGTTCCATGCCCCTCTGTATAGTACATCACCATTCAGAATGAAGTTGCCAATGTTCTATAGTCTGATTTTGATGCCCCTTATGGATATTGCTGAGTTTTTATGAAGTTGAATATGACCCAGAACCATGGTTTCCCATCTGCTAGTTGAATTTGCATATAAGTAGTATCGTGCCCTTGGTTGTCATCACACTTCAATGACCACGGGTTGAACTATCTCAATACCCATCATGTCTATCATGGAAGCCAAAGTTGCCAGAGTATCGGCAAACTGATTCTTAGCTCGAGGAAAATAGTGGAAAGATAATTCATGAAAGCTTTCAGCGAGATCATTGACTTGTTAAAAGTATGGCATTAGGTGTTCTTCTCTTATTTTTCACTTGCCAAGAGCTTGGGAGACAATCATATTGGAATCCCCATATATTTCCAGATATTTGATTCTCATTTGATAGTGCATTCTAACTCGCATATGCTTGCCTCGTATTCTGCTTCATTATTGGTTACTTCGAAAGCAAGTCTAATAGCCATGGGCAAATGATCCCCATTGTCACACCCCAACTCCAGTGGTGTGACGGTCCTAGGGCAAGGGTAGGCTTAAGGCCACTATAAACCCGTAGAACTCACATATCCTGGAATCTCATACATAATTATATCAATTATAAACATCATATAATATCATAAAATGATCATTTCTATACATTCAATTAAACGTCAATCATATTTTTACCATTATCATTTCATAATATTCTCTTATTCCTTACTGATCAAAAGATGCATCTCACATCACTAAGGAACAAGAGTAATCAAAAGATAACCATTTATGCATCAAAATATTATCATCCTCAAGAGACTAACTACGGAGCTCTAGAGTATACTCCTATTACATATTGCATCATAATACCATTAAATGAATATACATAATCATGTATCAAAAGAATTACAATGGAAGCTTCTTGGGATGAATAGGTCAAGAAGTTTGCTCTTCTCTATTATCTCCCTTACGAGCTACACTATCATATGAAATCCACAGAAGAGGAGTGAGCCTTCAACTCAGTAAGATATGAACATGCAGTAAGAAAGAAAGAAATATATATACTTATATAAATGTATAATCTGAAAGAAACATTCATTTCAAGAACATGGTAAGAATCAGAATGTGGTTAGGCTTACAAAGAAACATGAGTGCTCACAATCGAATAGCACTATCAAATATCATGGTAGAACTACAGAATGAATCGATAACCATGCTACCTATCATAACAGAGCGCATTAGTAATCCTTGCTACCCTATCGCAAACGTATGCTTGGCCAGGCATACGCCTAGAGCTCGTGGTCCCCTCTAGGTGGAACACTAGTAAAAACCCTACCAGCTGGATTCCCAAAATGCACAATGGACCAATGAATTTACTCTCATTGGGAAGAGCGTTCTATCCATAGGGTCACATGATTTCATATCACAAGAACATATTGGTCGCAAGACCATCAATATATATCATAATTTCGTTCAAGTTTAACAAGTAAGAAGTAAGTAGAAATCATATGAACTTGATCTAAGAAAGTTGACCAAGTCACTTACATTATATATATATATACATGGAATCTCATGAATCAATGGTAAGTTTCAGTTTTGAAATACCAGAAACCGTTCAATTTATTTGTCCGATAATATATATATATAATCAAGTATACAAGAATCATATATGGGTTCACATTTAGATCATTTGATCATATCATAAGAAATAACAAATGCAATGTTCATACTTACCTCTTACACAATTCCTCTTAAATTTTCCTTAGCAATTTGCTCAATTCCAGCTCCTCAATTACTTTGATTTCCTCCTCCTAAGAAATTTCCCCAAATATTCAAAATTAGGATTTTCTCCAAATCAATAATATTTAACATGATTTCTGAATATTCAATCATCTTAGAGGTTCTATTCTTAATTTCTAACATCAATTTAATTTATCTCTTAAAAAAAATCTGCATTTAATTCGGATTTACTGTTCATGCTACTATTCATGACAATCCCAAAATTCTGATTTCTTACACATTAGTTACCATTAATGACTTCAAATTGCTTGCAATAAATTCTATACACCTTTTATTAATTATTCTAACCAACAGACTTAAATAAATCTAAAAGAAAATAACTTTGGAAGAAAATTTACCTTAATTCTTCAAAATTGAATTTCTTAAGATTTCTTGCTTAAATCTGATGACTTCTGCCTTAATATAGAATAATCTAGAAGTCTAATGTATTAATTTGAGTATTAATGACTTATAAAATAAAAAGAAACTAATCTGAGAAAAGACTGAATTTAACAAAGAAAGAAGGAAAAATCGTGAAAAACGCTACTGGGCTGCTGGGTTAAATAGACCACTGTCCCAAAAAAAATCTTGCTTGCCAGCTCGCCAATCCACCTCAACAAAGCTACCTCACATATGCCAGCTAGCCATTCCCAGCTCACACTCCCCAGCTCGCCATTCCCATCTCACACTCCCCAGCTCTCCAAGCTGATCCGGCAATGCCACTTCGCTAATCCAGCTCACATATGTCACCTCGCACATATTGCCTCGCTAACTCTCTTCACGAACTCTTCCTCGCGTATGCTACCTCGTATATGCCACCTCAGAAATGCCTCTTTGCCTCTTCGCCAACTCGCTTCGCCTATCTCCCTCTTCGCCAAATCCTGCTCACGAATTGCCACTTTGCACATTCCCTCTTCGCATAATGCCACCTCGCCTTTCCTCTTTGCCAAATCCTCTTCGCATATGCCACCTCGCATATGCTTCTTTGCCAATTACCACTTTGTCAATCTCACCTCGCCACTTCGCCAGCTCGCAAAATGCCACTTCGCATCTTGCCGACTCGCCTTAACCAGATCCTACTAAGTTAAAACTCTTCCTCGGCAACTTAAACTTAACCAGCTCACAAAAGAGCTACAAACATCCAAACTTCTTGATTCTTTTTGTCACTTAAAATAGACATGCAGGGGCTCAACATATCCAAAATTCAAATCACAGAGATAACCACACAGACTATGGTGACTCTCCAAATTCACCCAGACTTACCACCCCCACAATCCATCCGAACAGTCCTGGGAAAATCCACTCTCCACTGAGATATACTTATCCAAAAATTTTAAAATTTTACAGTCAATATAACAACACACAAAGGAACATTTTTCATGTTTATACCTTTGTCTCAATCTACCTCAGTCATTCCCAGTAATTTCAAAAAAATACAGACTTCCTGCAGAAACATTGAACCAGACCAGTCCTACTTAATGAGTCATAACTCCTCACACACAGAATTTCGCCAAGCCATTTTATAGAATTTTAGATGAGACATAATTCATAACTTTCCTGTTTTACACTTTACCAAATTATTTCTCTAAGAATATACAATTAACCATCACAATTTCCTGCAACCAGGAATTTTTTATTTCATCAAAACATTCATATCCTTAATTAAATTTGAATTCATCTATTACACAATAAATAAAATATAACAAAATGGCAAATATTACAAAAATGTAAGTGAACCATGGAGCAATAGGAATTTTTGTATCGTCAATTGTCTATCATTTGTTATATGTGTTTATCTGTGTATCTTTAACTAATAATTGTTTCTTCTATTTGTTATAGTAAAATGCTGCCTAGAAGACATCCTAGAGGATAAGGCGGAGATCCGGGGGGGTTGCTCGACAGGAGCCAATTAGATGGGGTCCCTCTCGATTTGATAGACGATTAGAGGATGATGCAGCTTCTAATGCATCACCATAAAGAGCTGAATTTATGGAACCACTGCTTGTGAGAAGAAGAGTGGATGTGGAAGGAGAAGAAATGAAAAAAAATGTGGGATTGGTAAATGTGCAGTTGATGAGAGAAAATGAAGAGTTGAGAAGACTAATAGAAGAATTGAGAAAGGGAGGACAAGAACCTGTACCAGCACCAGTTCTAGTATACTTTCCACCTGTGGCACCTCCTCCAAGGCTTGTGATTAGAAGAGAGGCTTAGAGAGCTATTTACGAGTGTGGTGTTATGATGTTCAATTTCCTAAAGCTTGGATTACCGGAGTTTAGAGGTGAACAGGAAGATGAGCCTAGTGATTTTCTAGAGCTGGTAGAGAAGGTTGTGATGAGATTACCCTACTCCGATGCTCGAGCTATTTAGTTGATTGGATTATTACTGAAGAATAAAGCTTAGACTTGGTTTTCAAGGCATATAGAAGACAGATTGTATAGTGATAATCCTCCGACTTGGGAAGAATTCAAGCAATTATTGATAGATGAGTTTCTTATTGAGGGAGAGAAAGACAGAAGGATGGTTCAGTTTGAAAGACTAAAGTAAAGCAGTATGAGTGTATAAGAATATGCTGATGATTTTCAGAGATTAGCGAAGTATGCAAGGAAGATTGTTTCAGATGAGGCTACAGAGATTAGCCGTTTCAGAAGAGGATTGTATGCATCCTTGCATAATGCCTTATTAGCTGTGGAGTTCACATATTTGACAAAGTTGATTGATAAGGCTACCCAGATGGAGTTGAAATATAAAGAAGAAAGAGCAAAAAGGCAGTAAGGAAAGAAGGGTGGTAACAGAGGTCAAAGAAGTCAAAGGAGAACTAGGGGCAGAATATACAGTTTAGACCTACTGAGAGTGTTTATAGACCTCCACAGAGCTAGCCAGTTGTTAGTATGGGTAGAGGATAGTCTAGATCTGAGGCAGCTTCATCAGCTCCATAAGTATCTACTAATGTATCCAGAGCAGATCAATCATCATAGGCTATACTTTCTTGTACTAGGTGTGGCAGGAGACATCCCGGTATTTGTAGATAGGAGATAAGAGCCTGTTTGAAGTGTGGCTAGAAGGGCCATTTTATTAAAGACTATCCCATCATCTGAACTTAGCAAAAAGCATCATCAGCTTCACAGCATACTGTTCAGCAGAATCAAGGCACTTCTAGAGAACCTGCAGGCAGAGGTAGAGGACAAGGTACAATATAGAGCTCATCTCAACTATTAGTTGCCAGAGGTCAGGGCAGAGTGTTTGCCCTCAATCAGTAGGAAACCTAATCATTAAATACCACTATGGGAGGTACAGTTTTTATTCAACATGAATTAGCTAATGTACTTTTTGATTTAGGTACTACGCATTCTTTTATGTCATCTTTTGCAAAGAAATTGGGAAAGGGTAGCAAAGAAATGCAAACACCCTTAAAGGTTTCTACCCCCTTAGATAGAACAGTAATGGTAGATCGTAAGTATAGTGATTGTATAGTAGAGATTAATGGAAGAGAATTTCCCTTGACCTTGATAGAATTGGTTGTGCTGGAAATGGATGTAATTTTAGGAATGGATTGGTTGTCACTGCATTGTGCTACTATTGATTATTTTGGGAAGAAAACAGAGTTCAGAACTGAAGGTCAGCCAGTCTTGGTCTTTCAGGGTGAAAAGGAGACCAGTTTAGCCTGCATAATTTATACTACTACAGTAAATAGACTTCTAAGGAAGGGATGCCAAGGATACTTGGCTAATGTAGTTGATACTTGGGTGAATGATAAGGGGTTGGACCAGATTCCAATAGTAAATGAGTTCCCATATGTGTTTCCTGAAGACTTGCCTGTATTACCACCAAAGCGAGAAATTAAGTTTGAGATTGATGTGTATCCAGAGACTAATCTAATTTTTATTCCGCCATATCAGATGGCACCTACTGAGTTGAAAGAGCTGAAGGTGAAGTTACAGGAGTTGTTGGATAAAGGCTTTATTCGGCCTAGTAGTTCACCGTGGGGAGTACTTGTTTTATTTGTGAAGAAGAATGATGGAATGCTCTATATATGTATTGACTATAGGAAGTTGAATAAAGTGTCTGTGAAGAATAAATATCATTTGCCTAGAATTGATAATCTCTTTGATCAGTTGCAGGGATCTAGTCATTTTTCAAAAATTGAACTTCAATTAGGCTATCATCAATTGAGAATTCGGAAAGAAGATATACCAAAGACAGCTTTTCGAACCCGATATGGGCATTATGAGTTCTTGGTACTGCCATTCGGGTTAACTAATGCTCCTATAGCATTTATGGATTTAATGAACCGGGTATTCAAACTTTTCTTGGATAGATTTGTTATCATGTTCATAGATGATATACTTAACTATTCCAATAGTCGGGAAGAGCATGAAGAACACCTGAGGATTGTATTGCATACATTGAGGGAACACAAACTGTATGCCAAGCTATCAAAATGTGAGTTCTGGTTGGATGAAGTGTGTTTCTTAGGACATGTTATTGGTAAAGATGGGATTAAAGTGGATCCTAAGAAAATGGAAATAGTTGCAAATTGGCCTCAATCGACGAATGTTATAGAAATCCAGTGTTTCCTTGGAATGGCAGGTTACTATAAGAGATTTGTTAAAGATTTCTCCAAGATAGCTGCTCCGCTAACCAAATTGACTAAGAAGCAAGCTAAATTCTAGTGGGATGATTCTTGTGAGAAGAGTTTTCAGAAACTTAAGACATGTCTCACTATTGCTCTAGTACTTGCATTGCCATCTGGAATGGGAGGATTTTCTGTATATTGTAATGCTTCCAGAGTGGGGTTGGGTTGTGTGTTGATGCAAAATGGGAAGGTAATTGCTTATGCTTCTCGACAATTGAAGAAACATGAGTTGAATTATGAAGGTGAAGTGAGCATGTTTAATTTTCTGAAGCTGAATATGCTAGAATTTAAGGGTGACAAAAGGGAGGAGCCAATAGAATTTCTGGAGCAGATAGAAAAGGTGGTACATAAACTACCATATTCTGATGCACTGGCAGTGGAGCTAGTGGGGTTATTGTTGAAAGGGAAAGCATGGACTTGGTTTTCCAAACATATGGAGACCCAGTCATACAGTGATCGACCTTCTACTTAGGCACAATTCAAACATGCATTATTGGATGAGTTCCTCACAGAGGATGTGAAAGCCAGAAATATTATTCAATTTGAATAGTTAGAGTAGGGCAACATAAGTGTAGAAGATTATACAAACAAGTTTATCAGACTGAGTTGGTATGCCACTAGGATAGCATCGATAGAGGCAGATTTGATTAGTAGATTTAGGAGAGGTCTACATACATTCGTGCATAATACTTTACTGCCAATAAAGTTCTCTTCTCTAACAACCATTATTGATAAGGCAATACAGATAGAGGAAAAGTACAAAGAAGAGAGGGCAAAAAGAGATCAGAGGAAGAAAAGAGGATCTAGTGGGCAGTCTAAAAAGGGGGAAAAAAGTTCCTTGCAGCGACAGACAGATACAATATCTAGAGCAGATCAGAGACAGTCTAGTAGCCAGAGAAGAATAGGACAGGGAAGAGGTACCATTGGACATACAGCTCCTGAGTATTCACAAGGATCATCTAGACTGATGTCTCAAGCACCTAATGTACCAGTATGAGAGTTCAGTGGTAACAGACATGGAGGAGAATGCAGGTGACAAACTATTGCCTATTTGAGATGTGGCCAACAGGACCATTTTGTTAAAGATTGTCCAGTGAGATATGAACAACAGAATGCTATAGCATCTTCACATCCAATAGTACAAATGAGTCAAACTGGTAACAAAGAGGTTACAGGAAGAGGCAGAGGCAAAAGTCAGGGTCAGAGTAGCAGTCAGGCCCCTACGGGGAGAGGATAAGGATGTGTATTCACATTGAACCCTCAGGAAGCATATAAAGCAGACAATACAGTGACAAGTAGGATCCCAGTACATAATGAAATTGCTCAAGTATTATTTGAATTAGATGCCACACACTCTTTTGTTTCACAGATGCTTGCACCTAGACTGAATATAGAGAGGTAGTTATTGCAGATACCATTAGAGATCTTTACTCTAATAGGAGAGAGTGTAGAAATGATTTATGTATACCCGGACTACATGGTAGAGATTGAGGGTAGAATTTTGCGTGTTAATTTAGTCGAATTACTTGTGATAGAGTTGGATGTGATATTGAGAATGGACTGGCTGACAGTTCATCGTGTATTAATCGATTGTTATGAGAAAAAGATTAAATTTCAACCTGAAGAGCAGGTAGAGTTTGAATACCAGGGTGATAGATGTGAATCTGGTATCAAGCTTATTTCTGTAATTAGGGCTCGAAAGATGTTAAGGAAAAGACACCTGGCTTATCTGGCACATGTAGTGGATATTCATAACGCTCTGATAGGAATTTATCATATCCCTATTGTCAAAGAGTTTCTTAATGTTTTCCCTGAAGTTTTCCCAGGCTACCCCTGAAAAGGGACATTGAGTTTGAAATTGAAGTGTACCCTGATACATATACGATATTCATTCCTCCTTATCAGATGGCACATACAAAACTAAAGGAGTTAAAAGTTCAACTACAAGAATTATTAGATAAAGGTTTTATTAGACATAGTAGTTCTCCTTGGGGTACTCCAGTACTGTTTGTAAAGAAAAAGGATGGTTCTTTACGGATGTGTATCGATTACAAATAATTGAATAAAGTGACTGTTAAGAATAAATATCCTTTATCGCAGATCGATGATTTATTTGATCAGTTGCAAGGTATAGGCCACTTCTCCAAGATTTATTTGAGATCTAGGTATCATTAGATGCAAATTAAGAAGGAAGATGTACCCAAAACAGCTTTCAAAACTTGGTATAGACACTATGAATTTATGGTGTTACCATTTGAATTAACAAATACTTCTGCAGCGTTTATGGAATTAATGAACCAGGTCTTCAAGCCATGCTTGGATAAGTTTGTCATAGTATTTATCAATGACATTCTTATCTACTCTAAGAGTGAAGAAGAGCATGCAGAGCATCTAGAAACGATGCTAGAGATATTGTGGGAGCATATATTACATGCTAAGTTATCAAAGTGTCAATATTGGCTTACTGAAGTATATTTTTTGGGCCATATTGTCAGCAAGTAAGGTATTAAGGTAGATCCCTATATGGTAGAAGCCATTGCTAATTGGCCTCGAACAACTAATGTTACTATGATACGCAGTTTTCTCAGTATGGTTGGTTATTATTGATGATTTGTAAAGGATTTCTCGAAGATTGTTGCTCCATTGACCAGTCTAAACAGGAAATAGGAGAAATTCCAGTGGACTGATGAGTGTGAAAAGAGTTTTCAGAAACTGAAGTCCTTCCTTACAACTGCACCAGTGTTGGCCTTACCAATGAAAATTGATAAATTCACGATGTATTGTGATGCATCCAGAATCGGACTGGGATGTGTGTTAATGTAGAATAAAAAAGTTATTGCCTATGCTTTGCAACAGTTGAAAAAGTATGAGATGAATTATCTGAATCATGACCTAGAAATGGCTTCAATAGTCTTTGCACTAAAGATTTGGAGGTATTACATATATGGAGTTAAATGTGAGATTTATATGGATCATAAAAGTCTACAGTATATTCTGCAGCAGAAAGATCTGAATTTACGGCAGCGTAGATGGGTTGAATTATTAAAGGATTATGACTGTGAGATATTGTATCATTTGGATAAAGCTAATGTTGTGGCAAATACTTTAAGCCAAAAGTCAATAGGTAGTCTAGTCCACATTACAGATACAAGAAAGCCATTGATCAGAAAGATAAAAGAATTGATTAATATGGGAGTTGAATTGGAATTGGGATCCCAAGATCGAAACAAGACTCTGATAGCCCAATTTCGAGTAAAGCCGACATTGATTGATGATATTCAAGTAGCACAGGAAAAGGATCCTTATCTACTAAAGTTAAAAGAAGATATTCATAATGTTAGGGCTCCTGAGTTTACAGTGGATGATAGAGTATTAAAATGTGAGAAACGACTGTGTGTACCTGATACTGATGGATTACGAGAACGGATCATGAAAGAGGCACATTGTACTTATTACAATGTTCACCATGGACTCACAAAGATGTATCATGATCTAAAAGAGCATTATTGATGGCCTAATATGAAGTATGATGTAGCTAAATTTGTGTCTACTTGCTTAGCTTATCAGTAGGTTAAGTTTGAACACTAGAAGCCATCGAGTTTGCTACAGGATATTGAATTGCTATAATGAAAATGGGAACAAGTTACTATGGATTTTGTGGTTGGTTTAACAAAGACTTTACGCGGATATGATTCCATCTAGGTTATAGTTAATCGACTGACTAAATCAGCTCACTTCATAGAGGTGAAAACCAGCTACAATGCATCACAGTACGCCTAACTATATGTTGATAAAATAGTATGACTTCACAGTGTTCCATTAATGATCATCTCGGATAAGGGAACGCATGTCACATCGAGGTTTTGGCAAAAATTCTGGGAGGCATTAGATACACAACTACGGTTTAGTACTGCATTTCATCCATAAACTGATGGCCAATCATAGCATACTATACAGACACTGTAAGACATGCTACGACTATGTGTACTGGATTTCAAAAGTAAATGGGATCAGTATTTGCCATTGATTGAATTCTCATATAATAATAGTTATCATTCAACTATCAGAATGGCTCCGTATGAAGCATTATATTATAGAAAGTGTCAATCTCCTATTTGTTGGGTGGAACCGGGAGAGAAGCAATTGGAAGGCCCTGAGTTGATTAATGAGACAACAGAGAAAGTGCCTATTATTAAATAAAGAATGAAGATTGCATTTAATAGACAAAAAAGTTATGCAGATCCAAAGAGAAAAGATATATATTTTATCGAAGGTGATCATGTTTTCCTTAAAGTTTTGCCTATGAAAGGTGTAATGAGATTTGGAAAGAAAGGTAAACTGTCACTTAGATATATCAGGCCATTTGAGATCCGAAGAAAATTGGTAATATTGCTTATAGATTGACACTTCCACCTAACTTGAGCCACGTACATCCAATATTCCATGTGTCGATGCTTTGTAAGTATGTACCATATCAGTCACATGTATTGGAACCATAGGACATTGGGATCGAGGAAGACTTATCATATAAAGAAGTACCTATGAAAATAATTAATTGTCAAGTCAAACAACTGCGTAACAAGGAGATTCCGATGGTGAAAGTGTTATGGAGAAATCAATCAACAGAAGACTATACATAGGAAAGTGAGCAAGATAAGCACACTAAGTATCCATACTTGTTCCAATAGCAAGGTACATATTGATATTAAATTCAAGGATAAATTTATTTGAAGGGGGTAGAGTATAATACCCTAGAGTTTTGATATAGTTACTAGACAGTTCTCTAGTACCGGTATGATAACACCTAAAATTATTACCCAACCTGAAGAGTTAGTGCAATACTAAATCTAAAGTTATTTAATACAGACTCATGAGTAATAAGAGAACTAAAATAATGTTATTTATTGGTAAAAAGAAATAATGGAAAAGTGTTATGGAAGATGAAAAATCAATAGAATGGCAAAACCGTAAATAAGTGCAACTTTAGGGGTATTTTTAGAAACTCACTATCTAAAACTCAGAATCAGACCCAGAGTAATTTTATATGATAGAACAATCCAAAATAAGTTTTTTCACTCTCCACACTGATATCTGATTCTAAATAAAAATAACAAAATTAATTACAGAAAGATATCGGGTAAAAGTGTAAATAAGAAAAGTTGGAGGACTTAAGTGCAAATATCTCAAACTTTGGCATATAAATACCATGCCTTGGATTTTTCTCCACACCATTTCATCATCTTCTTCTTCCTTCTTCATATGGTCGAACAATCCTGTAATACCCTATGAAGCCTCATCTTGTATGCATGAATCGATTCTCAGTTTATGGTTTAAAAACATTAAAATGATGAGAAATATTTTTAGAGACACGGTTAGAATGCAAATGAAATACTTTTCCGAAAATCATCGGTGTCAAAAATACTGTTGGGAAAATAGCAGTCCAGCTAATTTAAGAATTTCTGACCCAAACTTGGGAGGATGAAATAAGTTAATTTTATGTGAAATTTTGGTGAAAAGAAAAAGTTAAAAAATATTTTCGAACACTAAAAATAAGAATAATGGCAAAATTGTAAATAAAGGCAACTTTGGGGTAATTTTGAAAATCCACTGTCTGGGATCTAGAAATGACCCATAACTATTTTTAAATGATAGAACAACTTAAAATAAGGTATTTCACTCTTCAAACTTGAGGTTGAATCTAAATAGAATAGACTAAATAAATTACATAAAGTTTTGGGGTAAAAAATGCAAATAAGAAAAATTTGGGGCCAAAAATACAATTAAATAAAGTTGTGGACCCACCCTTTCTAGAATCAAGCTAAGGTGGCTGGCCAAATAATAGATGGAGTGATGGAGAGGATGTTTTTGTTAGAAATAATTATTTGGTTATTAAATAATATGAAGACTTTTTTTTATGTTCAATAGGAAATTGCCAAGT
>CANXYC011219064.1:0-31404 GCA_948193065.1 Aleurites moluccanus | reverse complement strand
AGTCTTAAATACTTATAATAGAGTCTATATACTCATATAGATCTATTCTATCTATCAAAAATTCTTAATCTAAAGAGAAAATAAAGTTTGGAGAAAATTATCTTATTTTCCCCAAAACTGAGTTCCTGAAGAATTTGACTTGAAAATAATGATCACAACTTTAAATGTGCTAACTTAATGATCTAATGCATTAATTTCGAGTATTAATGCATTAAAAATAAATGGGACAAATTTGAGAAATGCAGGAGAAGAAATGAGAACGAACGAAGAAAAGAGAAGAAGAAAATATTGTGAAAATAGACACTGCTTCTTCGTTAAAATAGGCTATTGCCTTTCAGCTTCTCACTTCGCCTAACTCACTTCGCATATGCCACCTCGACAATGCCTCTTCACCAAACTCGCCTCACCTAACTCCACTTCCCATATGCCACCTCGGCAATGCCTCTTCGCCAAACTCGCCTCGCCTAACTCCACTTCGTATATGCCACCTCGGCAATGCCTCTTCGCCAAACTCGCCTTGCCTAACTCCACTTCGCATATGCCACCTCGGCAATACCTCTTCGCCAATTCTCCTCTTTGCCAATTGCCAGTTCGCATTGCCGGCTCACAAATGCCACCTCGCATTTGCCAGCTCGCAATTCCACTTCGCATATATATAGCAAATTCTGCCGAGCTGGAACCCTTTCCTTGTCAACTCATACTAAACCAGCTCACAAATGAGCTACAGACATCCAAACTCTCTGATTCTTTTTGTCACTTAAAATAGACATTCAGGGGTCCAACATATCAAAATTTAAATCAAAAGGATATCTACACAAACTATGGTGAATTTCTAAAGTTCACCCTGACTTTACTCTCCAAAATCATCCGAACAGGTCTGATTAATTTCAATCTCAACTGAGCTATACTTATCCAATTCTCCTGAAATTTTACAGTCAACAATATAACACATAAAGAAACATTTTTCATGTTTACACTTTTGGCTCATTCAGCCTCAAACATTTCCAGAAAAATAAACATTATCAGATTTTCTGCAGAAAATCGTGAACCAGACAGGTTCTGGTCGAGGAGGCATATCTCCTCACACACACAAAATTTCCAAAATAATTTGACAGATTCATAAATAAAAATCTGCAACTCATATGATTTACACTTTTCTAATTTATTTATTTAAAGCCTCAAAACTGACTCATCAAATTATTCCTGCATACTAAAATTCTGTAATTCTCCAAAACATTTATCCACACATCTCAAAAATCAGAAATGAAAATAAAGCAAAAAATAAAAATCAAATATTTATTATTGGGTATTACATATTCCTTTCCTTTATAAATTTCACAAGTAACTGGGTACCAAGAATGCTCAAACCCATTAATTATATAGAGCCATTTGCTTAGGAATTTTAAAGTGGAGTTGGTATCTCCTTTTCTTAAGATTTACTGGAATGCAATGTTTGTGGGTGTAAAAGGAAAAGTGATGGTGCGTTATAAGCATAATGAGCTTTTACTTAGCTAATGAAAAGGGAGGAGTTTTAGATGAAAACAATGAAGAAGGAAGAAGATGAAAGTGCCCAATGCCTTTAATTTGATATTATTTGTTAGGCTGGAGTTTTAGATAAGAAGAAATGGAAGGTTATTTGTTAGAAAAAAAGAAGAAGGAAGAAGAGGGAGTTCTAATGGGTGGAGGTAAAAGATGAAAGGAGAGGTATTTTGGGTAATAAATAAAATATTTTAGTTAAAATTTAATTTTTATGTCGTTGACTAATAAAAAAAGGGATGAAATAAGGATGGAAGGATCTCATAACCTAACAGAACCAAAATACATGAATTTTACAGTATAATTTTTAAAAACATAGGAATATTTAGTATAATATGATAAAATACAGAGAGTTTATAGTAATTATTCCTAAAACTAAACATAATACACTAAGTAATAGGTAGTGAAATAACATGGAGGGACACATAAAATAATAAAGTAGTAAGAAAGATAAAATAATACCCACAATAATCTATATATTTATAACACAAATTTGTTTTTAACATATTTAGATTTTTTTTGTTATTTATCAAGTGTCAAATAGAAAATTTAAATTTCTACCTTTTATTTTTAATTTTCTATTTTTCTATTTTTATTTTTACTAAACTATGTCATTTTAAGATTCATGAATTTCAGTCAGAAAAGTTTTTTGTGTACTTAATTAAGACTTTTAAAGATATTTATAAATTTTTTAAGTGAATGACTTTTGTAAAATTCATGAATATTTAATAATTTTTATATAATTTATAAATTTATGAATAACTTTTAAAATTTTTATTTTAAAATTATTTATAAATATTAATAGACTTTTATAGATTAAATGCGAAAAATAATAAATAAAAATAAGAGTTTTCAATTAAATAATATTATTTAATTTAAATATCAAAATTAATTAAAATAATATTTCAAGAAAAAAAATCTAAGTTTCTATTGCTGGAATATAGATATCATCAATACCTCCAATATAATCCTAAAATAATTTAAATAAATAAAAATAATGAGAACAAAGACAATAATAATAACAAAAAATAGCAACAATAATAATAATATACTAAAAAAAATAAAAAATAAAAATAACAGTAATCAGTAATATGTTCAGTGCTGCCAAAAAGCACTTGATCATTTGCAAAGCTAAAGTTGAAGAAAAAGTATTTGTTTTTTTTTAATTATATTTTATTTAGGAGTATGTTATGAAGAAAATAATACTTTATATATATATATATACACTAAAATTTGAATTTGTAATATGACTTTACTAAAATTTGAATTTGTAATTACAATATATATGACTTTAAATTATTGAATTAAAATTTAATTTTAAATTTTAATTAATCATTAAATTTTTATTTTTAAAAAACTCAATGATAAATAAAAATCAATACTTTTAAAATTATAATAATAATAATAATTTAAATTAAACTTTTTTTAAACTCAAGCAAACCAGCCCTTAGGAGAATAGCTACCCTGGCTGGAATCACTGCATTTGCCTACCCTTTTAATCTTTAACACTTTGTCTATACTTATTTTAATATTACAGTTTTTCAAAAATTTTGTAGTTATCCAGCCAAAAAAAAATAAAAAAAAAAATAAAGAAAGAGATGTACAAGATTAATAATATTTCTTAATATGTTATTTTTTTTATCGAGAATATTCTATTTTCAGTATCTTTTTTTGTGGTCTTTTATAGTGTTGGTATGACTAGTTTTATGACCTTTGTTCTTTTAGAGCTTTGTTTTTGTGGGTGTTGTGTATTTTTACACAGTTTTTTTTTATGTGATTTATTTTAGTTATTTAAAAATTTTTATAAAATTTTTAAAAAAGTATATTTTGATAATATTTGATGTAATGAATTTATTGATATAACTTTTAAGTTAAACAAAAATCATTTGGATAGCTAAAAATATATTAAAAATTTTATTTATTATATTTAACGTTATAAATTTAACACATTTCTAATATATTTTTAGCTGTTCAAATGATTTTTATTTAGTATAAAAAATATATCAATAAATACATTACATAAAATATTATCAAAATATAAATTTTTAAAAATTTTATAAAAATTTTTAAATAACTAAAATATAACACATAAGAAATTACTGTTTAAAAATATCTCAACCCCTTTATTTAGATACTTGATATGATATACAATAATAAATTGACATGTTCATCTTAAATTTTGTTTAGAAAGGCGCATATAATCTGCTACGTAAATGGATATAGTAAGCTTATCCTAGTTGTCATTAACAAATTTCCTTGAATCTCTGTGTTTTTTTTTTCCTTTTTTATCAAAACTCTCAAGGAAAAAAGGGAAATGCAAACAATGTAAAACTATATGATCATTTTTTAAATTTATAACTTAAAAAAGAAAATCTGTTGAAATCTTAAATGGAGGTAAATTTTTAAAAATATTTTTTATTTATATCACTAAATAAAAAGTCTGTAAAATATATAAAAGTTTATTATTTATAAAAATTAATGATTTTTGAATATCAATTTATTTTTATAAATTTTAAAAAAATTATAATTAAATATTAAATTATTATTAAATATTTATTTATTTTTGTGAAATCTTTAAAACTATAACTTGACTTTTAAATTCATAATTTTTTTTTTTAAATTTTCCTCGTTTAATTCATCCCTTAATATGTTGAAAAATGAAAATACAAGGACATGATTCGAACAAATAAATCATTAGGGCTTAATAGCTAAAAAAAAGTGAAGTTTTAGTGGGTTGAGGATGTGTTTTACCAAAAAATTTAGTAGTATCTATTTCTTTCTTTCGTCTAAAAAGGTCTGGTCTAAAAATTTAGTAGTATGGTGTTCTTCTTCTATACTCATTACCTCTTTCTCTGTCTCTAGGCTTTTAGCAGATCTAATCTATACTTATCTCTCTGACTTCGTAAGAGATCTCTCTGTAAACAACTCATTTTTAACCTTTCATGCACAGCTCTCTTTCTCTCTCTCTCCTTTTACTCACAACATTGTTCTTTTTTATTTTCTAAATTAAGGTAATCTCTTAATTTCTAGACACTGTGGCTTCAGTTCCTTGTGGAATGTGGAGTGGAGGGGATATTTTTTTTTCTTTGCATTTTCTCAGCAATCAAACAGAAAATTCTGGATTTTATTTTTATTTTTATTTTTTTCCTTCAAAATGAATGCTAAATTTATTGCAGCACTAAAATTTCTGTTCTGTTTGTTTGTTCCTATTTTGTTTAATTAATTTTTTGAAATTTTGGTTCTGCATTTTTCTTTTCAGCTAGAAACCAGAAAGTCTAATTGTGTTGATTGCTTAAGAATTTAAAATTTTTGGTTAATTACTGAGATAGGTTTTGTTTTTTCAAATAGTTGATGTTAATTTTGGTTGATTGAGTCGGTTGGATAAATAATGGCGTCAAAACAAGGATCAAAATCGAAGAGGTTAGGTCCAAGCAGTTCAAAAGCTCCCAATTCTCCTTCTTCTTCAACGACATCATCTTCTAAACAATTTCTAGAAACATCCATAGATGGTCAGAGCTCTCCTGCATCATCGTCTACTCGCAGCAAGCCACAGTATTTTTACGCAGAAAACGTGCCTTTGGATGTGGAGAGATCCAAAGAAAACGTTACTGTCACAGTTCGCTTTCGCCCATTAAGGTCTGAATTTCTCACTTCCTCTTCTTTGCCTCTTATTGTTGAATTGGTTATTTATTCATTTCATGGTTGATGATGATGTAGTCCACGAGAAATTCGTCAAGGAGAGGAGATTGCTTGGTATGCTGATGGAGAAACCATTGTTAGAAATGAACATAATCCATCCATTGCATACGCATATGGTAATTTATGTACTTTAATTAGTTGGCAATGGCATAATTAGTTGATTAGCTTGATACTTGCTAGACATTGTAAGGCACTGTTGAAATTAAAACCATATAAATGGACTGCTTATACTGAAAGTCTAATTGAAACTGACTTAGCAAGGTTGATTTTGTTTTAGTGCATAGTCACCATCCATATTTTACTAGTTTTGATAGCTTCTGAATTCTATGGATTTGTTGTATGCTTGTATTCATTGCATTCTTATTGGTGGTATATTGCTGAAGTCATAAAGTGATGGTAGTATGTCTAATATCTTAAATACCTACCTTGAATTGTGTTGGGTTTGGTTTGGGTTCTCACAATTAACTAAAAAATAGAAGCTGGTTGACCATTTATACTCATTGGTTTTCCATCAACACATTCTTGTTAATGAGTAAAGCAATGTAGTATACTGTGATTATTTGACAGTTTGTTATCTGTTAGTAGTATGCTAAAGCTACTAGTCCTCTCCATTTTATTTTTTTTTACTTTGGAAGGCTTTTATTCATCAGAGTTAAAAGTAAAGCACATTAATGTTTAATCTTTTGATTTTTATTATTATCTGTCACTACATAATTATTTATTTACTTTTCAAAATTCCTAATAGATCGGGTGTTTGGTCCCACAACTACAACACGCCATGTGTATGATGTTGCTGCCCAGCATGTTATCAGTGGTGCTATGGAAGGCATCAATGGTTAGTGTAATGAACAGCCCTCTGCGTAGCATACCTGACTGTCTACATTTTCTTTTAGTTTCCAGTGTTTTCACATTTTGTTTCCATGTACTTTCAGGAACCATTTTTGCATATGGTGTAACAAGCAGTGGGAAGACTCATACTATGCATGTGAGATTCAGTAATATTATGTTACTTTCCTTTGTACTCTGTGATATGTACTTAATGCTTGCAATATTCAATATGATGTGCTTCTGTTTCATATATTTTGCTTTTCTTATATCCTTGCCTTATTCAGTTATGTTTCATGTATGATCATTCTGAGACTGCTGTGAAAAAGAATACGAATTAATTATGCCTTCAGCCTGCTTAACTGAGGCTAATTTGTGTGCAACTTGATTGTATAATCATATCTCATATATATTAACATCTATTGTGAATCACATGTGCAAGTGTAATCCATTAACTGATAGAAAATTTCTGCATCCTTCATTAAGTTGCGAGTTTGATTTGCTAACCTTAGAGCAACATGCTTAAATTGGTAATATGCAAATGACAGGGTGATCAGAGGTCCCCTGGGATTATACCCTTGGCAGTGAAGGATGCTTTTAGCATTATTCAAGAGGTAATATAAAGCGTGACTCCCTGTGTAATTTTATTTATTAGATCCTTGTTTAATACAGCCAATCTAATCTTTTTCAATGACTTAGACGCCAAACCGAGAATTTCTACTACGTGTTTCATACTTAGAGATCTATAATGAGGTTAGCTTCTTCCCATTCTCTCTAGCTTCTTCTTATGTTACCGTTCATTGATGTGAGCTATTGTCATTACTTCTTTCAGCTCTTTTGCAACTTCACTATCCTTTAGGTTTTCATCATTTCAGGTCGTTAATGACTTGTTGAATCCAGCAGGACAAAATTTAAGAATCAGAGAAGACGCTCAGGTATTTGCTTATCATCTGCGATTGTGTTTCTATGCCTACCCTTGCAGTAAATAAATATCTAGTTTATGATGATGATAACTGCTACAGTGGTTAAAATTCCATGCGGCAGAAATTTGTTACTGTTCATGACCTTATTGCAGCTTGATAAAATGTTGCATTGCCTTTAAAAGTTGTCTTCATTAAATTACCAAACCACTGATAAGTGAGTGAGTTATTACATTCCAAACACGCAGCAAATTGCCCAACAACCTTCATGGGCGTCTATTATAAAATTACATTTCCCTTTGGCATGGATCCTATTGGCAAAATTTTCTCCACAATCCTGCTATGTTTGGTGTGTTGAGAAGTTTATTGATTGGAGCTGGTTCTATGGCTTGACATTGTAGACTGAAGGTAAACCACATAGATGGCATCAACTTTGTTGTGGTATTTGACAGAGTTTTTTGGCTCTTAATGCCATCTGATTCTAGAATGAAATAAGTGGCACTTGTTTGGGCATACAGTTGGAGCATTGTGGCTTTTTCCTACATGTAAGGTTCTGATTGGTGACACCACACTCTCTGGATTATCCCTCTTATTGTTATTTGCAGGATCATGTGACTATACTAGTACAAAGTAGGGCATACTTTGTTTTTTAATCTTGAGGATGATCTAGCCAAAGCCTGACTTTTGATTAAGATGTTTTGCCACTTATGAACTCTCTATTTAGCTTGGATCCTTTATGTAACTGTTTTCTCAGATTCATTAATGGAGAAGGCCAGTGTCTCAGCTACGGAAGCATTTGCTTATGTTGTGGTTCAAAATATTGAAATTGAAACCATAAGTTGCACCATGTAGCTCTCCTTTATTGAATCATGTATCACCTGCTGAAGCTGTTATCCCACTTGTATCGATTTGACATTGCTGAATCAAGAACAGTGATAAGCATCTGTAATTTGAGATGAGCCAGTTGCATCTAATGGGGAAGAATGATGGATTATGTTTGTAATCTTGCAGCTTAGGGCCTTCTAGTAATAATATTATCCTCTCTATAAGACTATGAGCAAAAAACTATTGCAAGCCAAAGATTCTGAGAGTCAATAGCATTAGTTTGTTGGTGAATAAATATTTTAACGAGTTGAGGCAATGGTCACTGTCGCAAGAGAGATGAAAAGCTTAAGATGAAAGAAAAAGTTCTTAAGATGCTGCAAACTAATGGTTAAGATGATGAGTCTCATCCTCTTTGATTCCAAATTCTGCACAAACCAAACCTCACCTGTGATCAGGAGCCCCTGATTAGGCAATGAAGATGATGACATGGGAGCATTGTGAGAGGTCTTGCTATGTTAAAATTTTGTGCTGCTATGCAACTATGATTGATTCGTTAGGCTGGTTTGGCAATTGCTGGCCGTCTTAGTTTCCCTCATGTCTGTATAGGTTTTTAGTTTGGGTTCTGTTGTGTTTGTTGGTTGAGAAAATATTTTTGTTTGTACTTTAAGATTATAAATCAAGTTTAGACTCTGATTTTAGGATCATGCTGTTTGTATTCTCCCTCGGGTTCAAAGTATCAGGAGGCTGTACTCCTGTTCCAGTGCTGGGGGCTGATCCTCATTTTAATCTGACTTTTAGTTGTGTTTTGTTGAGCTCTCTGCATTATGAGAAACAAACCCATCTAATAAGAGAGAGCGATAGTGGCGCCTAGAGGAAATATCCTAGGCTGTGCTGGTGGAAAGGAGTTGGTATGGGATTTTTTTTTTCTTTATTTATTCTATTTTTATCAGGATATGTCCAACTTCTTGGGGTTGGGTCTACAATGAAGTGCTGCATGGCCATATGCTGCTGGGGATGCTGCTGTGTGAGTCTTATAAGCTAACAATAGAGGCACTATTATGACATTATGAACATAATCTTAGCACCAAGCCCAACACCACTTATATAAGAGAAAAGAAGAAGAACACATGTGCTTCAATATTTGGGCAAGCAAACAGTACAAGTTGTGATTTTTATAGAGGACCAAGTAGGCAATTAAAGTTTCGCTCAGGAACTTGACTTCATTGTTTCACCTCAGGATTTCTGAGGCCTACTGTTCTCCATATTACTAATTCTTACACCTGTTCATGGGCCGGGCTTGGGTTTGGAAAATTTTAAATTTTCCACAGGCCCGACCTACCTAACCCACAATTTCCTTAACAAATTGAGATCCATGGCCTGGTTCTTTTATATAATACAAGTGTACTGACATAGTTTAGTGTGGTTCTCTCATTTAGTTGTCTTTGAAGGAATTACAAAATAAACTTGGTCTGAGATTAGGAAGAAGCTTATGTTTCTTTACTCATCTATTCCAGATCATGCAAACTTCAACTCTTTATTTGTAGAATTGCAATTGTTTTTCTGGTGATATTGCCAATTAATTTATCTAAATATTATTTCTTAGATTTATTTTTTAAGAAGTGATAATCTTAATTAATTTTTTACAGGGAACATTTGTTGAAGGAATAAAGGAAGAAGTTGTATTATCCCCTGCTCATGCACTTTCCCTTATAGCTGCTGGAGAAGGTAATTCTTCTGTCATATCATATGGAGGGCTTTCGTTTTCAATTTTTGATAATATTAATTATTAAGTGAAATACCAAATGTGGTGCTGCCCAAATGCATGTATAAAATTGAAAGCCTCCATAGAAGAACTGTCTACAATAATAATGAGAGTGATGCAAACAAATTCTCCTTTCAAAAGGAAATTTGAAGTATGGAACCATGGAGTGAGCAATCGGTTAATCGAATAAATATCTATACTAATAAAATTTCTGGAACCTTAAAAATATTAATTGAACCTACCTAAATACCTTAAAAACAGATCATATTTCAATTTAGTTATTCAATTATTATTAAAAAATTAAAATAATGTTATATATTGTTAATATAAAATAATTATAAATTGCATATTATTAATAAAAGTTCTACAGTTTGTTTGGAACGCATGAATTAAAAATGTAGAATTCATTTACAAATGAATTATTATGTTTGGAACGACACCGTTTAAAATATATAATTTAATTGAATTCCATGTTTTACATTTGGAACAAATTTAGAGTCGAGTTATTTTTGTTCTTCTTTCCTAATGTAAATATGTCATTGGAAAAAGTAACACAACTGGGAAAAAAAAGTCTTATATTTATAATTAATAATTAATTTTCAAAATATAATAAAAAATTTAGTTGAGAGAGAAACGATTAAAAAAAAGATAAAAAGAGAAAAATTTGCGGAAGAGGGTGAAAGTGAGGAGAGAGACAGAGAGACGAGAGCAAGAAGAGAAAGGAGTGAGAGAGAGAGAGAGTAGGAGGGAGAGAGGAGAAAGAAAGAGGAGGGGGGAAAGAGGAGAAAGAAAGAGGAGGGGGGAGAGAGAGAGAGAGAATGAACAAGAGTAAGAGGAAAAGAGATGGAAAAAGGTATTTTTGTTCATAATTATTTTTTGTTAGTTTTATAGAACTTAATTGGAAATTCGACCTATTTTGGTAGAATTGGATTTAGTTATAATGAACACTTTTTTTTTTCCGCCAAATATAAAAATATGAAATTCAGAATGAATCCTACAAAATTTTGTGAAATTCATTTGTTCCAAACGAGCTGTTAATTTACTATACAAATCAGTTATGTTTAGGGCATTTTTTGTGTAACAAAACACTGAAAATTTATCAAGATATTAAATTAAACTGAAAACTAAAATAACTTTCTTTCATTGCTCATTTTCCCTTTTGTGGTTTTAACCAAATAATGTTCACCCTTATTTTTACTATCATTTAAATTGTGGAGGGGTTTCCATGTTCTAAAAGACCTTTCTATTCTCTCTATAAGTAAACTACAAAGGGGCCAAGGAAATGCCAGCCCATATCTCCTTGTCTAGTCTTGCACTAAGATCCTCGCCAAGCATTAGGTTTCATCTCCAGTTTTCTGCTTGAAGCCAATTAATTCCAGGAATTATATACACAAAACACTGGATTTATCTTTCTCATTCATAATGAAAGAGCCAGTAATTTCCTAATTTACCTTGACTATTTCAAAGCAAGCATTTATTAAATCTATAATGCCCCTATTTCATCAGATAGTGTAGTCTTAAAACTGTGATCTTAAAAAAAAAGGGATCTTTGTGGAAGTGAAACCAAAATTTTAAGATACAATGGAAGACTTATGAATACTCGATCAAATTAAAAAATGAAATGCATTATCTATATTGCTAGAACACTAAATCAAATAGCATACTTATTGGAATAGTTTATACCAAAAGTTACAAATTTCACTACGTAGCTGGTGACTGGATTTTTCTGTTTGTTACAGAGCATAGGCATGTTGGATCAACAAACTTTAATTTATTCAGCAGCCGGAGCCATACAATATTTACACTGGTAATCTTGCACTATCTTCATGGAAGCACAATGCAATTATAAGCAATTGTTACACTTTCGGCACATTTTCTTTGATATTGTTTTATTAACATTCATTTGTTTGGTTTTTATCCCTTTTAAACTAAATATTTCCAACTACATTGATACAGACAATAGAGAGTAGCCCATGTGGTGAAAATAGTGTGGGAGAAGCTGTAAATTTGTCTCAACTGGTAATTTCTAAGACATCTGATACTGATGCCTATATTGGTTACTTGCCTGTTCATGTTTCTAATGTTGAACTTGGTTTTGTTGCTTTACTTACAGCCTTGTCTTTTACATACACCTGCAATTTTTTTTTTTAATGTCATATATTTAACTTTTCCGTATCTTATTTATATTGCAGAACCTCATCGATCTGGCAGGTTCTGAAAGTTCAAAGACTGAGACTACTGGTGTGAGACGAAAAGAAGGATCGTACATTAATAAGAGCCTGCTAACACTTGGAACTGTGAGTCCTCAAATATCTTTGTTTTTCATCCGCTGATAAATACTACATCATCTTCCATGTGAATTATGATCTACCATCTCCAGTGTCATAATTTTATAGCAATTATGTTATTTGCAGTGTTTTCAGATTTGAACCTGACCAGCCAGTTGGGCTGGGTTAACTAGGAAGCAGCTGCTGGCCCGGTTTAGGTTTCTGCTATTGTTGCATTAAGCCACATAGTCACACATGCACACATAGATTAGAAAAAGAAAGAAAAACAAACATTTGAAATTTGTATGTTTTGCAAGTGCGCTTAAGTCCACGGATAAGTCCCTATGCTTTGTATTTTCATAAATTAAGTATGCTTTGTATTTTCATAAATTAAGGTATATTTAAAGGTTTCTTTATAATTTCAGGATTTTGATTGATATAATCTGATGTATATTATTTTATTGACAAATTGCTGAATATTTAAACATGTATATATATCATTTACAGCATGTCATTCATTCATAACATGTACTCTCGTATATCATATAGTTATGTTCTAGTTTTACAAAATCTTTTATTTTATTTTTTAAATTTCTTTTACATTAGCATTTGCCTAAAATGATGAACTATCTATCAGGTGTATGTATATACAGATGTCATACAGAGTACAATGCTGCATCTGATAGTCTTTAGTCAAATTTGCATGCATTATTCCAAATTTTTCTTTGTACAGATAAACTTATCTAGGATTTGCCACCTATGATGTTCACAGGTTATATCAAAGTTGACCGATGGGAGGGCCTCTCATATTCCATACAGGGACTCTAAACTGACCAGGCTTCTTCAGTCTTCATTAAGTGGTCATGGCCGTGTATCAGTATGTACTAGATTTTTTTATAATAGAAACATTGCATATTGGTGTCATAATGGGTGACTTGCCACGTCTCTACTTCAATTATCATCCCTCCTTATTAATGCCACATTCCTCTAGCTGGCCCCTACTTATCTGATTTTATCTTTTATCTTACAGCTTATTTGTACGGTCACTCCTTCATCAAGCAGTTCTGAAGAAACGCATAATACTTTAAAATTTGCCCATCGTGCTAAACACATCGAAATTCAGGCAGCACAGAACAAGGTACTTTTTCCCCTAGATTGTATGCAACTATAACTGAATCTTGTTCAGAGAAGCTCAAAATAATAATTTAAATTGCAGATTATTGATGAGAAATCACTTATCAAGAAGTATCAAAATGAGATACGCTGTTTGAAGGAAGAATTAGATCAACTGAAGAGGGGTATTGTGACAGTTCCTCAATTGAAAGATATGGTGGAAGAAGACATTGTCCTCCTAAAACAAAAGGTACATTTGTAGAGCTTTTTTCCAGGACCAGATCTTTTAAATTTTAACATCAAGTTCTATCTCAATGAAATTGTTCTTTATGTTAAGAACTTTCATCTTTCCAAATGCTTTGATAACTCTTTGTTTTGTCATCAATATATGTAGCTTAACTATTAAAAAAAAGAGAAGGCAAATATAAAACATTGAATGATAATTTGTTAAAGCAAGTTAAAATCTAGTTTCTTATGCAAATTAGAAAGAGAAAATCTTCTTGGTTGTAGAAGACTTTTGGAAATGAAAGTTACCAATCCTATTCCTCTTAACCACAACTTTGATATGGAACATCATGGAATCTACTTTATGCGTTGTCTTGTGTAGGCAAAAGGATTAAGTTTCAAGTTGGGGTGTCTATTTTTCAATCAAAACTGAAAACCCAAACCAAACTAACAAATTTCAGTTATGTCAGAGTTAGGGAACTCTGTTTTTGGTTTGATTCAATTGTTAATATATAAAATTTCAGTTTTTGGTTATTGTTCCAATTACCAAGTAGATGATAACTGAAATATGTTGGTTGGGCCTTGTTATTATTTAGAGTGTTTCCAAATATTTGGTTAGTTGGAAAATTTGGCTTGTTGTAGTTTAGTTAACTTGAAGCTCAACCCTAGTCTCAAGGATCAAAGATGTGATATATCCATGTTGTTTGAACTACAAGTGCATGAGCTACTAAGGGCATTTCTGCTTTGTTTGAGAAAATTGTGAGGTGGGGAAAGAAACTGAGAGAGAGAATGTTGGGGAAAGTGATTTTTCTCATCTCTCATCTTTGTTTGGACAGGGATGGAAGGTGGGGGAGTGAAAAGATAGGGAAAAAAAAAAACTAAAATACCCTTCATCATTTGAATGAAAAGTAATGATTTGGACAAAATGGTCCATTTTTTTAATTAAACTCAACTTACTCTTAATCCCAAAATTAATTGGGGTTGCTATATGGATTCTTTGTTCGGACTAAATTATTTTGGATGAACATATTATAATAATTGTAATATCTTTAAATCATATTGTATTCCTGTCCTCCAAGTTAGTTTAGGTCTATTCCTTCCTTTTTCTTCTCTATCACGATGTGCACTAATGGAAATGGTCAATTTTTATTAAATTTAAAAATTAAAACTTTTACTTTCTCCTTTCTTTCTCCCAATTTGGGGGGAATGATTTTGTGTGGATCCCGGGGGAAAGTTTCCCTATTCATAATCCTTTCCATCTGCATTCCCCAGCTTCCATATAGGGGAAGCTTACTTTCTGAAGCAGTTTTCTTTCCCACTGTTTTACTCCCCACTCTTTCCTCTCTTTCCAAAGAAACTTTTCTTCTCTAAAACTGTTGGTGTGGCTTTTCAATGATGAGAAAGATTCAGAGCTGTTCTTTCTGTAATAGAATCTAGATGGCATAGCTAAACTTTGGTTTTGTATTTCAAGAAGTTCTTGGCCAGTATCCTAAGCTGGTTTAGGTTTGTTATACTTTTGTCTTTCATTTGCCTTAGCAATCACCTAATGGCTGTAATAATAGTCATAGTTACTTTGACTCTTCACCTAAAGTCTCACATGTGATGAGAATACTTGAATAGGGGTACAACACTTTGACCATTCAAATTAGTATTCTATTTATTTAGTAAAAGGAAAGCCAATACTTTCTGTTAATGTATATTTTTAATGTATATTTTCAAGATCTACCATCTTCAGCATTTGCAGTTCATGTGTTTTCAGACCAAAAATTTGTTTGTTCTCCTCATCATGTATATGCCACTCTGCTAGAACAGACAGTGTTGAGGGGAGAAAATACCGATTGTCACAAAGTGTGATTTTATGCCTTACTGTGGAGTTAATGTTTTGGCTTTTTATTAACATTTTCATGATTTTCAGTTGCCTAAAAAGTTACTATAAAAGGATTTGTATCCCCAACATACAGTAGAAAGTTAGCTCTGAACAAAGCTGAATGTAGGAAATGGGTTCATGTAGCAAAACCCAATTAACTTGGGATTGGGGTTCATATGAATTGAGTCAAGTTGTAATGGCTCAAACTCTTCTGTGTGTTTTGGGCTGATGCAAAGCTGCTATTGTTTTAGCTATTACTACTGTATTATCTGTGCTCAAATTAATTTCCTAAAAGAACAAAAACTAAAATATCAAATTCATGAAAGATACTCGTGCTTTAGGAAACTGGCCTTCCTTTTATAACTTTTTCTATGAACTTAATGTTATTTTTTATGTTAACAACAGCCCTTTTTACTCTTAAATCATTTAATTTAACTGTAACTAAGTAAGTATCGGAATCATTTGATGGATTCTTTATGACTTTACGAAGTTTATCTGTCTTTTAAGTTCTGGGTCTTCTGACTCTTTATGATACTGAGCCAAATCCACTTCTCTTTTTTTGCTGTATTGTGTGGACATCATTTCATGCTGAGGTATAATGTGGCACCATCTATAAACAACACTTCCAACTCTGCTATATTAATCTTTGGTGAATTTTGTTTGTCTGGAATATCTAACATAAGTTGTGCAAGATATACATGCAATTTACATTTCAACTGAAAACATATGATGATATTGCATGGTATATCCTTTCATGAGCTTTGAAACCCTGGTTTCTTCTTCTTTGGATTGTTGCAAAAATGTGATGTGTAAAGCTAGAAGATGGTCAAGTCAAGATGCAATCTAGATTGGAACAAGAAGAAGAAGCAAAAGCTGCTTTATTGAGCAGAATACAACGCTTAACAAAATTAATTTTGGTCTCCTCCAAAGCTTCACAATCATCAAGGTTCCCACACCGCCCTGGTCCAAGGAGGAGACATTCCTTTGGGGAAGAAGAGGTATAATAATAGATTTGTTCATTTTCTTTTCCATTTGGACCATGGGTTTAATTCTTCTGGTGCCTCTCGAATTTCACATCTATTGGATTGTAAGAGTGGTTCCTATGTGTGAGACTTTCTTCCCTTCTTTCTCAACTCAGTTTAATCTGATTATAGTGGCTTTCATGTAATATGCAGCTTGCATACCTACCATACAAAAGGCGGGACTTGATGTTAGATGATGAAAACATTGAGTTGTACGTTTCTCTTGAAGGGAACAATGAAACTGCAAATGATACACTTAAGGAGGAGAAGAAATCCCGGAAGCATGGATTGCTAAACTGGTTAAAGCTACGGGTAAGTTTGTGGAGAAATGTTGTTTTTTCTTGTTGAATTTATTAGCTTACTTCCAAATTCATCCATTTTCTTACCCAGAGTGTGTAAATAGCAATCTTGGGTTTGAACTTGATTCTTTTTTCTGCTGATGCTTTTCATTCATAATGGAAAAAAAAGATTTAAGAAAACCAAAAGTGACTGCAATCTTTATATCAAATAGGAATTGTAGGTAATTTTTCTTCTCTGGTCCTGAAATTGAGCGAGGGAGTAGATCACTTTGTGTAATATTTTCCAATTCCTTTATAAGCATTTGTCCTGTTTGTATTATCAGAAATTATTTCATAAATGTATAAAGAAGATTGAATGTCTAACCAAGGTAGGGTTCTTTATATTCTCTGTGTTCCTGAGTTGTGCTTCATTGGCATTCTCACTGGATTTACTTATCCAAGATGAACCAATCTTAATATTCTCTTGGAATGGTTTAAATTTGCATGATTGCATTCTATCCAAGAGAAGTGCAACTAGATTCTTGCTGGTTAAGATTTCAAATCCTAGATTTGACTCTCCAGCTACATGGGATTTGGTCAGAAGTTCCCAGAATTTACCTGAAAATAAATTCAAGAAGATGCTCCATTTCCAGGTTCCTTATCATCAGAAAATACATAATTTCCACAATGCATACCAAATTATGTCCTGAGGAATCCATTTTGAGCAAAAACAAAAGATCTGCTAGAAGAACCATTATTGCATGATCAATTCCAAATGCATTAGATGTGATTATAATGTAGAATCTTTCATGTTGAGTATTCATCCTTGTAAGTTTATGGTATATAATATTCCAAGTCAACATCTCAATGGATCTGTAATAGAGTCTGATTAGTAGTAATAGAGGGTCATAAGTTTATTTCACTTCACTTTGGAAGGGTAGATATAAACTTGGTTTTCATAGTTGTCATTGCAGCTCAGAAGCATATAGAATTTTGCCAAAGAAGGAATCATGAAATCAATGATAATTTATGTTTCACACTTTTCTTCTGAAAAATTAAACCCTGTGATAATTGGTAATATCTATTAGTATAGTTATTGACTCAACATATTGGCCTCTGTATGTAATGAAAGTGCTTGTTGGATAAGCTAGTGAAAATATAACACTTTTTAGTTGGATAGGCTTTCTTGTCTGTTTGCTTTATTCTTTTGGTATCATTTACACCCATTTTGAAACTGGTATATTTCCTGTTCTTTACCAGAAACGAGATCGTGGATTGGGGACAAGTACCAGTGATAAATCAAGCGGAGTAAAATCTAATAGTACCCCTTCAACACCTCAAGCAGAAAACAGCAATTTTCATACAGAATCCAGATTTTCAAATCCTTTACTTACAAATAGCTCTCCATCAGCTGATCTTCTATCTGAGATTCTACCAGATAGGGAAGTTCCCAATGAAAATGTCATTGGGCAAGAAACTCCTTCGGTATGCTGATGGTCCTTTTCATTTATTAATTTACTGTTTTCTTTTTGGGCGAGGATATATCATGGATAGCCAACAGAGCTGAATTCTGTGCTTTATTTATTTTCAGACTAGCATAAAAACAAGTGATCAGATTGATCTTCTAAAGGAGCAGCAGAAGATTTTATCTGGAGAGGTTGCACTATATTCAAGTGCTTTGAAGCGATTGTCTGAGGGGGCTTCAAGGAATCCCCAGAAAGAACAGATTCAGGTACTATGCTTCCAGTTTCCAAACCCTTTTTTTTTTTCTATCAGTTTCTTTTGGCCCATAAAATCCAATCTGTGGTCCTTTTTGTATTTAAGCTGGAGATGAAGAAGTTGGAAGAAGAAATCAATGTCAAGAATGAACAAATTGCTTTGCTAGAAAATCAAATTGCCGATTCCATCATGACTTCACACAATAAGATGGATGAATCGGAAATATCACAAGTAAGTTTGGCTTAACTAATGGTTGCAAAAACTGCTCGTCTCTTTTTGCAAATCTTTCTTTAAGCTATTGGTTGTTTTATGCTGCAGACAATTGCTGAACTGATGGCACAATTGAATGAGAAGTCATTTGAACTTGAGGTGATGTATCTTACAACAAAGTTTGATATGAGGATATGAAATCAATAGTGTTTGTTCTGCGTGACAAGGATATTTTCTATGACTTTGAAATTAAATCACCGAGTATGCTTCTTAAATATTAAGATTATTTGGAGACTTTTTTATGCTCTCTCTGAACTTTTTTAGGTAATTAAATTAGAGTCACAAACTCACAAACATAAATATTGAAGTAATTTATTGGAATCATGAGTGTAGTGAATGTACTCTTTATGAGTCACCTGTTTCATATTCCAATATATACAAAATGGAAAAGTTAGAATTTCATGGGTTATTCATGAACTTCTTGGTCAATAATCCATCCACATATTCTCCTTTTAGCCATCTGATTTTATTTATTTATCTGATAAGCATTATCTTACCATTCCACTTTTCAGGTTAAAGCTGCAGATAATCGGATAATTCAGGAGCAGCTCAACCAAAAGGTCAAAATGCAACTTCACCAATTCTATATACAAACATATGTATGAATTATTTCTTTATTAGTTGTGAACAAAATGTAACTTGGATTTTTTCCTTTCTATCAGATATGTGAACGTGAAGGATTGCAGGAAACAATAGCCTCTTTGAAGCAGCAGCTCTCAGATGCACTAGAATTGAGAAGTCATAGTCCTTTACCCAGTTACTCACAGCGGCTTTCTGAAATAAAAAATTTTCATGCACAAAATCTGGTGGACAAGGAAATTGTAGTGACAAAAGATAGAAATGAAGATTTGTTTCAACAGGCACAGGTTTGTTCTTAAAACATACGACAGCCTCACTACGCGAGTGATTCTTAAAACTATGAAATTACATTTTATCCTTTTCTTCTGTGACTATTCTTCTAAGGAAAACATTTTGAGAAAAAGCTGAAAAAATTACATAATGATGTCATGGTATACTATCTATACGCCTATCTTTTTTGTCATATCTTGTCAAAGTGAAATCTTAGTGATATTGGGTATTTTAGGTCCACTATCTCTGGGAAACATATATTGAGAAACCAAAGTGAGACCCTGGGTCCCTTTGCCCCCATTTGGAACTCAAATTTTGTAAGAATTCAATTCAGTTCAATTCAATTTTGTTAATTCTCATGTTCAAAAAGGAATAATTAATAGAATTTAATTCTTTTGAATTGAAAAAAAAAAAAATCATTTTGGAAGAAATAAAATGATGTCAAAATGGAAAGATTTTGCAAGAATTAATTCATTTAATGAAGTTTACTATTTAAAAACTTAGAATGTTCTCATTTAAATTAAACATAACTCTTTCTACACAAGGATAAAATGAGAATATAATTACATTTTGATTTGCTTTTCAATTATTCCAAACAATAGGGTTCCAAGTTTCTTTTCAGTAATGCCTCCTTGGCAAAGTTGGAGATCTATGGACATGGGTGATTTGTAAGAACATAAAATGTATTGCAGTAATTCATATATGCTATTCTATATTTTATGTTGTCTTTGAGATCAGCCTTCCCTGAATTCTATTTTCCTTTTAGAATTCTGAATATGCATTCATTATGCTGTACTTACCTATTTTCTTTATTAGCTCCAGTATGCATTGAAGTGGTTTATTTAACTTGGTTATTCCTCACCTACTAATATGAGGTGAACTATTAAGAATTACAACTTTGGAAGAATGATTCTAATTTGCATGTGCTTACATTATGCACACCACACGTCCCATAAACATTTTTACCAGAGTTTGTGTGAGATGGATTGGAGAATTATCACCATTAGCTTTGGAGAATACTTCATTTACAACCTAACCTACTCTCTGTTGTTTTGCTGACACCAACTTTCTCCATTTCCATTTTTTCATCAGAATATAATATGATTCTCTTCAATGAATCTGTTGTTCCCTGAGATGATTTAGGGGTAGCCAATCATTCAACCATATTTTTTTCATCAATCGTAAAACGAATTAATGACTGAAATAAGTAAATTATTCAGTTTTATTTTTTTCTTTAAATTTCCCTGTTAATGAAATTATAATAATTGCAAAAGTCACATTTTATTGGGGGAGAGGTTACTGGTAAAATTAGTGTACAAGTTGTAAAGCATATGGACTCTGTAGTTTGTGTAGATGCTGTAATAGGCACACTCTTGTAAACTCATCAATACCTAGAAGCATGGAGTGGTTGCTGGTGCTCTACTCTTCACTGAAAAGATAAACTAGCTCATGGAATTAGTTATCTTTCCAATTTGGCATTTACTTAAAATGTAGTTAACAGTACCAAAATGTCTGTAATTTCTCCTTTTGAATCCTTACTAGCGACAAATTTCATAGCCCAAGTTTCATTATGTGATGGTTTTAGAAGTGCCAATTGTTGCATAACTTCAACATTTGTGGCTAATTCCTTGCTTTTCATCCGTCAGGTTGCTGAGATTGAAGAGCTGAAGCAAAAAGTTACTGTATTGACAGAATCAAAAGAACATCTCGAATTACGGAATAAAAAATTGGCAGATGAAAGTTCTTATGCGAAAGGGCTAGCCTCGGCTGCTGCAGTGGAGCTCAAGGCATTATCAGAAGAAGTTGCCAAGCTCATGAATCATAATGAGAGATTAGCAGCTGAGCTGGCAGCAGTTAAGAACTCGCCCGCACAGCGTAGAACTAGTGGCACAGTTCGGAATGGCCGAAGAGAGAATAATCACATGAAACGCAATGACCAAGTAGGACCAACTTCAGAACTCAAGAAAGAGTTGGCTATAAGTCGAGAAAGAGAACTTCAATATGAAGCTGCTCTCTTGGAGAAAGATCAAAGAGAGGTCGAGCTTCAAATGAAGGTTGAGGAATCAAAGCAAAGAGAAGCTTATCTTGAAAATGAACTCGCCAACATGTGGGTTCTTGTGGCTAAGTTGAAAAAGTCCCATGGAGCTGACACAGATAATTCAGAGTCAATAAGAGAGGCTCGGAGAATTGATGACTTTGGACTTTGATTTATTAAAAAACCAGCGGCGTCGTGAACTTCTAATATAAGGTGCGAGTTCGTGTGCAGGAAATTGTGTTGTGGATTACAATTTAGGGGTGTGATGTATTTCAAATGAATTTTTTTTTTTTTATTTTCTCTTTTATTTTACCAAATGAGCCTTTGGCCTATTTTTCCTGTGTCTTTGTTTCTTCAAGTTTCTATCCTGTCAATATTTGTATGAACTTATCATCCACCATTGTTTCTTGTGGGTCGCATTGTGAATGCTTCAGTTAACGATTTGTATATAAAATTGACAATGTAAAAAATTAGAATAGCCCCAAAAAACCCACAGTGTGGGCAGAAGGATAAAATGTGTGGTCAAATTGAACAAAATGCATCAATGACGGGTTAAATTTCCAGCGAGGATGATTTTAAAAGAAATGCGACTCTTTCTCCAGGGAGATATGGTGCATAACCAGGTATGTTGTTTTGTATGTGTGTCTATATATTTGCTTGTGCGATTGTAGTGCTTTCAATTCTATGAATCTTAGTTGATGACACCCTGTTTAAGATGACTTGAAAAGAGCTACTGAACAGGCCCCCTTTAAATTAGGATGCCAATACCTAATCGGTTGCATGCAAAGGTAATGAATATTTAGTGTTTGCAGCTGAAAATGCATCACAATTAGAACTATTAACAGTTTAAATGTACTATAGTTATGATATACAGGTTGTTTTATGGCTTTAGGATTACACAGTGTGATTATTCTCTCCTTTTTGATGGTGTGTTGTTCGTAACCTAATGTTGCGGTTTTTTTAACTTTTTTCTCTGCTTGTCAAGTTCTTTCAATTGTTTCAGTTTGGTGTGACGAATGAAAAATTGAAGGTGTGAATCATCTCATCTTATTTGACATGACATGAGAGAAAAAAAAAAATTTAATTTATTTTAGGAATAAAATATTTACATTTCTATTCTTTTTTAATGTTTTGAACTAATAAATTAAAAATGTCGTGTAATTTTATTAAAAAAAATCACTTTGAATCACTACAAGAATCAGTTCATTAATAGTAACTGTTGTTAATTATTGTCTAAATTGCAGATCAACTTATCATAGTACAAGACACTGATTAATTATTTGGCAAATATCGTTGCTCTCATTTGGTTTTACTCAAAGTTTTTGTTTATTTTGATATCTCAAAACCTTTGAAGCTGTCTCTCAAATAAGAACTGAATTTTGGGGATGTTTGGCGCCGGATTGAAAAATGGGAGATGGATAAATCTAAGATTTTGTTATGAATCAGACTAAAAATAAATTGTAAAAATGCTTGAGTGCTTAGAATTAATCGAGTTTTTAATATTGTGATAAATATTTGTGTTTTCTTTAATGTTTGGATAAAATAGATAATATCAAACTAATAAAATAAAAATTATTTTATTTTTTGAAATTATTATTATTAATCACTATATAATTAAAACTCTTAAATTTGTACTTGAATTAATTTATGTTTGTAATTTATGTTTGAAATTTATTTTAATGGCCTAAAAAAATTAAACTTAGGTGAAAAAATACAGATTAGAAAATAAAAATAAACTAGATTTTTAAAACTCATTAAATCAGAAATTAAAGTTTCAAAAAATACAAATAAATAAAAGCAAAGCAAGATGAAAACAATATCAGAAAAATAAGAAAAAGAAAAATATCTAGAAAATAAAGAAAATAAATAAGAATGTATAAATTATCAAATAATCTAACACAGTATGAATAAATTCTACCGAAGAAACAGTTATATATAATGAATTCAAAAAATAAAAATAAATCAGATTTATGAGAATCAATAAAAGAAGAAAAAATAAAAAGAAGAAAAAAAAATGTAAAGGAAGAAAAAGAAGCAAAAGATATTTTAGTTTGAAATAATTTTAGAAAACATAATTGAAAAACTAAAATAAACAATGGCCGAATTTTCATGATTTAAACTTCAAAAATCACCAATTAGCGTGTCTTAAATAAACACCTCATATTTTTAATTTTTACAACGTATTTTTTCAAGTCAGAAAACGACTATTTTGCTAATTGCAATCGTGCAAACAATCACCCTCTTAATACAATATCTGAAAGCTAGTTCACGATATTATATCATAAAAGAAATGTAAACAAGAAAAGAAGAAAAATTACAGCTTTAACAAAACTGAGAAAAAAGATTGGCTATGAGAGCTGCAATCCTATATTTGATTAGTGCTAAGTTTTAATAAACTACACTTACAAGGCATGCTAGCTCTATGACATTTTATTATTAATATTATTATTTTTTTTTATTTTAATGAGGGGAGAGGGGATTCAATTTTAATATCCTACATAAGTTGAAAAATGTACTTAAGGCCAGACTTGTAGGTGTTAGTTTCGTGATCTTTCAATTTGTCATAAGCAAATTTTATTTCAAATTAGGCATTCAGACTAATAAAACTATCATTATTCGATTTGCAATGAATTAATTGTAGCCTTGTATAGAAGATGGAAATATTAGTTAAAATAATCTGTCAGAAAAATAGAAATAGACAACTGAAATTCATTTTTAGTATTGGAGTTAAACGTTTCGAGTTCGAACCTCCCAAAAAAAATTAAATTTATCTAAAATAAAGTAAAAGTAATTTTTTTTTATACTTAGTTATTTTTATTTGGACAAAACCCAATTGAGAATTTTATCTTGTCAAGACATTATTTTTTTCATCTCTTCAACCTTGCATTGGATCAATTATGTGAGCCTATATTTGGAAAAAAAAAATTGTATTTTTTTTTTTTATTGTCCAGACCATGATGGGTTTCTCTTCACGGGGGTGATGCTAAGCATTAAATATTTTTCTTTGTTATATTAATTTAATTTTTCAAATTGCATATCATTGAAGATATAACAAGATAGTCCTTTCATTAAAAATCAACAGTTTAATATTTTATCTAATCATCCTCAAAGCTACTTAGTGGCTCATATATAACTACATTATTACGATCTAGAAAAAATTAAAATGCATATATATATATATATTTCCCCTGTGTATAGAGAGATTTTATTTCCGCCTCATTTCTTAATGGATTAAAATTTTATTATCTAATTTCCATTCTCATGGGTATTAGAATCTTCACGAAATCCAATGGAATTCAATTTTTTTATATAAAAATTAATATTACAGCTTATATATTTTATTCATTCATTTTTTTTAGTTGTATTTAATATAAAAAAATAAATAAGTTAAAAGTTTTCAATAATAAAAAATAGATATTCAATTAAATAAAATATAATTTTTTGATAATTTATTAAAATTTTCAACTATAATTAAAAAATTTAATTTACATATAAACTTATTAAAATATTTTATTGTAAAATTATATTTTAAAAATTGATATTCATTGATCGATATGTTAAAATTTAAATAAAAAATAAATATTAATCATAACATATAAATTATAATAAATTTTGTTAAAACTATTTAAAAAATAATGTTATAAGATTGATAATTAGCCATTAAATAATTGAATATATATATTTCAATTATAATAATAAAAATTTAAATCTTATATATTTTTTCTATAAATTATTATTATTATAATTATTATTAAATTTCTTTTATAAATAATTTTTTGATAACTTAATTATAACTTAATAAAATATTTAATACATATATTTTTTAAACGTTAATAATCAATAATTAATAACCATATTTTTTACAAGTTCAATCATAATATAAGAAGATAATTATTTCCTAAATTTAATATATATATGGTGAGGCGGGATATACAATTTCCATCCCCCCCCCATATCAACTAAAAAATTTTGAGTTTTCCTCGTCCCTGTCTCATTTCCCAATAAAAAAGGGGATTTCTCGCTTTGACCAGGGCGGGACAGGGCAAATCCCCACTGGGTCGGGGTATTTTGCCATCCCTATTAGTGCACTACAAAGTATACGAGTATAATACCTTTGTGATGATTGAACATATTGTGAGAGTGTTTGCAATTTATCCGTTTAAAAATTATAATATGTTAATTTAGTGAATTATCTCTTTGAAAACCATAGATGTAGGTTTTTGAGAGACTAAACCATGTAAAATTTATTTGTGTTATTTTTCTTTTTTCTTATTATTGTATTTATAACTTTGATATCCTAAACAAAAAGAGTAGTAAATTTATCAACATCATGATATGCTTCAACCCTTACCTGTAGATTATCTAGACGAAGATCAATCAAGTTATCGTTGTAAAGAGGTTTTGGATTTTGATTTTCATAATCTAGACAAAGCCAATATGGCATTTTAAGGTTCATATCTATAGCAGGATGAAGAGCTACAACTGGAGTTGGAGGAGAAGGAATAAAGTTGCTAGACAATGAAAGGGCTTGCCCTTTCTATACTTGGAAAACAAGAAATTTCTATAACCTTGATAAGTTTTTAGAATTCTTCTTATTGTTAGGGCTTCTAAGCTTATCAAGGTGAATATCGACATGGGAATTAATGAGAAGGTGGGTTTTGTATATATTTGTATGTGGTGGTCAAACAACACCAAGAGACTCAGAAAATAGAATGGGTGAAAGATGATTAGTGGTGTTAGTAGTGGTGTTGTGCTGGTTTTGGTTTTAGTTTGATTTTGATTTTTTCAAGAAGGCTTTCAACTATGTGTTTACACTCAGCATTTCTCTCTTTCCTATGAGCATTTTGGTGGTCTCCTAAAGATTGAGAAGTAGGGAAGCCTCTTGAGCAACGAGAGCAAAAGCAAGCCTCTTTTTTTCAGTAAGCTTCTTAAAAATTGCATGATTTCGAAATTTTAATTCAATGTAAAGATTTTAAAATTATAACTCAAATCCTATTGAGACTTGGAAGGACATTTATCCTATTTTGTATGTGAGAAATATTTCTTAATTGAGTAGAAGATTATTTTCTATATAGAGTAAAATTCTTATTTTAATATTATTTCTTATTGAATGAGGTTCCTTATTGAGTTAAAATTGATAGTGAGCAACATTATGAATATGAGTATTATAAGAGAGGTTCTTTGCCTTTTATTTAAGGATGTAATGGTTTTTGCGCAATATTTGAGTTGGGGCTTTTGCTCAATGGTTGTATGCCAAAAAATATATAGGTAAAGTGTCTTTGTGATGGTTAAAAATATTGTCAGAGGGTTTGTAATTTTTCCATTCAAAAATAATAATATGTTGATTTAGTGTATTGTCCCTACGAGCGATTGTGGTTGTAGGGTGTATTGAGAAATTAAACCACTTTAAATTTATTTGAATTATTTTTCTCTTTTCTTATTGCTGTACTTATTACTTTGATTTCCCTAACATAAGGAATAGTAAATGCAGCAACAACATAATTTGCTTCAGCTTTTGCTTGAAGATTATCTGGATAAAGATTAATCAAGTTATTGTTGTAAAGAGGTTTTGGATTCTAATTTTCATAATCTAGATGAAACCCATATGGCATTTCAAGTTTCATATCTATAGGAGGACGAATAGCTAGAGCTACAGTTGGAGGACAGGGAGCAAAGTTCCTAAACCCTAAAAGGGCTTGCCCTTTTTATGCTGGAAAGAAAGAAATTTTTGCAACCTGGATAAATTTTTAGAAATATTATTATTATTAGGGCTTCTAAGTTTATCAAGGTGAACACCGACATGAGAATTGATGGGATGGTGGGTTTTTTCTATATTTGTAGGTGGTGGTGAAATGACATTAAGAGGCCCTTGAGGCAGAATGGGAGAAAGTTGATCGATGGTGGTAATGGTGGTGTTAGTGTTGGTGCTAATTCTAGTTTTAATTTTGGTTTTTCAAGGAGGTTTTAAGCTATGTGTTTAAGCTTAGCATTTCACTCTTTCTTATGAGCATTTTGGTGGCCTCCTAATAATTAAACATGATTTCCTAATAATTAATTATCTTAGAGTTTCTATTCTTTATTCCCAACAACAATTTTATTTATCTCTTAAAGAAAAATATACATTTAATTCGGAGTTACTGTTCATGTTACTATTCATGACAGCCTCAATATTCTGATTTCCTTCCACATTAATTACCATTAATGACTTCAAATTACTTGTAATAAATTCTATATACCCAATATTAATTATCCTATCCTATAGACTTAAATAAATCTAAAGAAAATAATTTTGGAAGAAAATTTATCTTATTTTCCTCAACACTGAAATTCCTGTGATTCTTGCTCAAATATGATGATTTCTGCCTTAATATAGAATAATCTAGAAATCTAATGCATTAATTTGAGTATTAATGCCTTAGAAAATAAAATGAGACTAATATGAGAAAAGACTGATTTCAACGAAGAAAGAAGGAAGGAAAAATCGTGAAAATGCTATTGGGGTTGCTGGGGTTAAATAGACCACTGCCCCAGAAAACACGCTTGCCAGCTTACTAATCTGCCTCTGCAAAGCTACCTAGCATAAGCCAGCTCGCCATACTGATCCGGCAATGCTACTTCTCTATTCCAGCTCGCATATGTTACCTCACATATGCTGCTTCGCCAAGCTCTCCTCTCGAGTTCTTCTTCGCGAATTCTTCCTCGCGAACTCTTCCTCGCAAATGCCACCTCGGCAATGTCTCTTCGCCTCTTCGCTTCTTCGCCTCTTCGCGAACTGCCACTTCGCACATTCCCTCTTCGCATAATGCCTCTTCGCCAAATCCTCTTCGCCTTTCCTCTTCGCCAAATCCTCTTCGCCTTTCCTCTTCGCCAAATCTTCTTCGCACATGCATATGCCTCTTCGCCAATTGCCACTTCGGCAATCTCACCTCGCCACCTCACCACTTCGCATTACCAGCTCACAAAATGCCACTTCGTATTTTGCTGGCTCGCCGTACTAAGACTTTGCTAAGTTAAAACCTTTCCTGGACAACTTACACTTAACCAGCTCGCAAATGAGCTACAATTATCCAAACTTACTAATTCTTTTTGCCACTTAAAATAAACATGTATAGGCACAACATATCCAAAATTTAAATCTCTAAGGCCAACACATAGACCATGGTGACTCTCCAAAGGTCACCCATACTTACTGCCCCAAAATCCAACCGAATAAATCTGAGAAAATCCACTCTGCACTGAGATATACTTATCCAAAAATTCTAAAATTTTACAGCCAACATCACAACACATAAAGGGACATTTTTCATGTTTACACCTTTGGCTCAATCTTGCTCAGTCATTCCCAGTAAATTCAAAAAGACTCAGATTTCCAGCAAACACATTAACCCAAACCAATCCTACTCAATGAGGCATAACTCCTCATATACACAGAATTCTGCCAAGCCATTTTACAGAATTTCAATTAAGACATAGACTCATAACTTTCATGTTTTAAACTTTACCAAATTATTTCTTTAAGATCATGCAATTATCATCACAAAATCCTGCAACCGCAAATCAGAAATTATGGAATTCTCAAACATTCATATTTTAAATTGATTAACTCTCCAAACATACAATTTAATAAAAATACAACAAAATTGGCAGATATTACATTCTTCCCCCCTTAAATAAATTCGTCCTTGAATTTATAATAATTTGCCTCAAGCCTAAAATAAATGGGGATATTTATCTTGCATGCTTTGCTCACTCTCCCATGTACACTCTTCCATAACTTGGTTTCTCCACAAAATCGTAACCATTGGTATCTCCTTATTCCTTAGCTTCTTAACCATTCGATCTACAATAGAAATCGGGATCTCTTCATATGACAAATTTGGTTGGATATCCACTTTCGGCACTTGCAACACATGAGAAGGGTCGACAACATACTTCCTAAGCATCGATACATGGAATACCGGATGCACCTTATCCATGCTAGGAGGCAATGCCAACTTATAGGAAACCTCCATAACCTTACTCAATATCTCAAAAGGTCTAATAAATCTTGGAGAAAGCTTGCCTCTCTTGCCAAACTGTAGAACTCCTTTCATTGGAGAGACCTTTAGAAACATAAGATCTCCAATGGAATACTGAAGATCTTTTCTCTTTGGATCGGCATAACTCTTTTGTCTACTAAAAGCTGTCTTCAATCTCTCTCGAATCAATGGAACCTTCTCTGAAGTATACCTTATTAATTTCGATCATTCAATATGTTTTTCTCTAACTTCATCCCAACACAATGGAGATCTACATTTCCTTCCATACAAAGCTTCATAAGGAGACATTTGAATCGTGGAGTGATAACTGTTGTTGTAGGCAAATTCAATCAATAGCAAATGAGCATCCCAATTCCCTCCAAAGTCTAGAATGCACATCCTTAGCATGTCTTCTAGAGTTTGGATGGTCCTCTCTGATTGCCCATCTGTTTGTGGATGGAAAGTCGTGCTGAAATAAAGCTGAGTACCCAAATACTCTTGCAATTTCTGCCAAAATCTCGAGGTAAACTGAGTACCTCTATCTGATATTATTGAAACTGGTACTCCATGAAGTTTAACAATCTCATCCACATAAATCTGAGCATACTGAGAAACTCCATAGGTCATCTTGACTGGTAGGAAATGGGCCGACTTGGTCAATCTATCCACAATGACCCATATCGAGTCATAACCTCTTGAAGTTCTTGGCAGTCCAACTACAAAATCCATGGTCACTGTCTCTCATTTCCATTCCGGCAATGGCAACTCTTGGAGTAACCCAGATGGTTTCTGATGCTCAAACTTGACTTGCTGACAAGATAGACATTTGGCTACATATTCAACCACATCTCTTTTCATCCCACTCCACCAATAAGAATTTTTGATATCATGATACATCTTTGTTGCACCTGGATGCACATTATACTTGGCATAATGTACTTCCTTAAGAATCATATCTTTCAACCCATCAACTACTAGAACACATAGCCTATTACCATGTTTTAACAAGCCATCAACCACATGAAACCCTGGAGCTTTTTCTGATCCCACTTCATTCTTTATCTTCACCAACTGAGGGTCGCTATCTTGAGCTTCTCTAATTTGATCAATGAGAAGTGGCTTGACTTGGAAATTTGCCAAAAGCACTCCTGACTCTGACAATTCTCAACTGATTCCCATATCATGCAATCTCTGCACTTCCCTCACTAGGGACCTTCTACTCACTTGAATATGGGATAAGCTCCCCAAGGACTTCCTGCTCAGTGCATCTGCTACAACATTGGCTTTCCCTGAGTGATATAAGATTTCACAGTCATAATCCTTAAGCAATTCAACCCATCTTCTTTTCCTAAGATTGAGGTCTTTCTGCTGAAATATGTACTTTAAACTCTTATGATCTGTGAAGATCTCACACTTCGCATCATACAAGTAGTGTCTCCAGATCTTCAATGCAAACACTACTGCAGCCATTTCAAGATCATGAGTTGGATAGTTCATCTCATGCTTCCTTAACTGCCTCGAAGCATAAGCTATCACTCTTTCATGCTGCATAAGCACACAACCAAGCCCTACTCGCAATGCATCGCAATACACCTCATATCCTCCTTCACCCGACAGCAAAGCTAAAACAGGTGCCGTGGTGAGACAAGGCTTCAACTTCTGAAAGCTCTCTTCACATGCATCTGATCAGAGAAATTTAACTTGCTTATGAGTAAGCTTGCTTAAAAGAGCTGCAATCTTGGAGAAGTCTTGAACAAATGTCCTGTAGTAGCCTGCCAAATCCAAGAAACTTCTGACTTCTGAAACATTCGTGGGTCTAGGCCAACCAAGAATTGCATCAACCTTCTTAGGATCAACTCTAATCCCTTCTTTGCTCACTATATGCCCCAGAAAGCTCACATTCTCAAGCCAGAATTCACACTTCGAAAGCTTGGCAAACAGCTGATAATCCCTCAAAGTCTGCAACACAACTCTAGGGTGTTCTTCATGCTCTTCTTTGCTCTTTGAATACACAAGAATGTCATCAATAAACACAATGGCAAACTTGTCCAAGAATGGCCTGAACACCTTATTCATCAAATCCATGAATGCAGCTGGTGCATTGGTCAATCCAAATGGTAACACTAAGAACTCATATGTAACACCTTAGCCTAAATCCTTATAGGGACCTTTAG
>CANXYC011218754.1:0-14692 GCA_948193065.1 Aleurites moluccanus | reverse complement strand
AACACTTAGCATTTTCTCACGCAATTTCAATAACTCAACCAATATTTCTCACAAAATTTCCATACTCATTTTCTATCATTATCATAAGTAATTAATAAGTAAATATTTATACTTATTTCAAAATTAATTAGTTGAGCCAATAAAAAATAAATTTATACTCAAAATATACACAAAGAATGTTTAGGAGAAATGATGGGTATTACAATTGTTGTTTTCCATAATCATTATGAGATATTTATAATTATGGATGTAGTGTGTCTCATGCTACTTAAAATATGATGTCGGAACAAATATTGGATGATGAGTACTTGGATTGTGACATTAGATGATGATAACATGAAATTTTACCACTTGTCAATGACTCATCATCTAGGTGTAATAGTACATATAATCCTTTAGCCCAAGGAGATACAATTATCTTATGCACAAGTGATTATGATTTATTACTACTTACATAGTCGGGCTAGCAACACACGGATGTACAACATGTAATGACCCTAATTAGTTGTATATGGAGATAGGTGATCATCCAAGATGAGACTCATTAACTCAAGTAAACGAGAAAAATATCCTATGTTATTTGTTTATTTTTTACCATAAAATTCTTGACAAAGACAATTGGATTTATTAGAAAGAGTTTCTAGTAGGAATCCAATGATATCGATAATTTTGAATCGAGATGGGGTTATATGATCAAGGCATAATAAGATTTGACATAATTCATGACCCTCGCCAAGATTGTGATCTTTATTGAAGAGATTTGAGTGCATGGTAATTATGATCGATAATCCATAAAATATAAGGAATCAGCTATAAATATTTGTTTTCAATTAAGTAGTCATGATATGTCATGCTAGCAACGTATGGATGTACGACATGTGATGACCCTAATTAGTTGTGTATTGAGGTAGCTAATCATCCAAGATGGATTCATTACCTCAAGTAAATGAGAAAATATATTATGTTATTATGTTTTTTTTTTACAACAAAGTTCCTAACAAAGATAATTAGATTCATTAGATAGAGTTTCTAGTAGAAATCTAATCATATCGAGAATTAGAACCAAAATGAGGTTATATGATCAAAGCACATTAGGGTTTGACATAATTTATGATCCTAGCCAAGATTGTGATCTTTTCTTAAGGGATTCGAGTCATGGTAATTATGATCGATTATCCATGAAATGTAAATAATAAACTATGAATATTTATTTTTAATTAGGTAGTCATAATATGTCATGTTAGGCATCACTCACAATTTATGGGAACTAAGCATGAATAGGGATTTTACAATTTGTAGAGAAAAAGTGTTTTCCCACTTCTATTACTAATTAGTTATGAACCTAAAAAATCACACATAATAAGATTTGAATCGATTGAGTTGTAACGATTATCCTAATTAATTAATTAGTAGTGATATTGTTAAACTTATAATTAAATTTACAAGCTTTCTAGCATGTCTTGAAATTTAATCCAAATCGAGTTTATATCAATTAATTTATGTGAGACAAAAAAGAAAAGACTTAATTGAAATAATCTTTGACTTAATTGCAAAAAAAGGCAAAGTTAGCCCTTACATGTGATGTAGGCCCAAACCTACATTTGATGTGGAACAATAACTTTTTGGGCTTAGTGAATGTGCTAGCACACGGGCTTCAAAAATGGAAGAACCCACTAACCCTAAAAGAAAAGGAGCCCGTTTGGGCTTAGTGAAAATCCTAACACAATTATCGAGCTAGATCTTCCAAGCCCATGTGACAAACTTGGTCTAAGAAAAAAATCCACTAAGCATAAAGTATTAAAAGGTAAATGAACATTAGTGGGAACAAGAATGACAATAGTCATTCCTCCACTTTCTTTTGTATCCCACTAATGGTTAGGGGGAAACAAGAATGACCATGGTCATTCACCCATCAACTACCTTGTTTCCAATTATCTCCATTAGAGGAGAATGTAAAGACATTAAAAAGGATAAAGAAGAGCCTTCATTCTTACTTTTGCATGTAATAGTATAGAGAGAGAGTGAGAAGTTAAAGTGAGAAAAAGGAAGAAGAGAAGTTCTTCTTCACCATCTTCTTCTACCTTTCTTTCAAGTTCTTTGACAAAGAAAAAGTTGCATGTAAAAATGCCTTTAGCAATTGAGACCAAAACAACATAACCCAAAAAGGTTTCTAAGGTGCTTTTGGAAGGTCATTGATCCACTATGGGGCATCTTAGAGAGGGGACTCAATAGCACCCAAAGCACCAAAGAGAGCTTAATCGGTTGAATTCGTTTGGACGAACTAGATTTCATAATTGAGGAACTGCGGTTGAAGAATTGAAGAGTAATTTCTATGCTACAAGAGATAATTCGATCATTTTCCTCTTGTATGTGTTTTGTACATTAATTTAATTGATACTTGACGTGTATTTTGGACCATTCACTAGCGACAGTACAAAATTAGAAAACTTTGAAAATTTGAGCCACACGGTGGTTTAATTTTCCCTTCATAAAATATTGACCAGAATTCAATAATATTTGTTTTTAAAATGAACTTCACATGTTCTAATCATAAAAGCTAAGCAGCATCTAAAATGGTCCTTTTTCATGAGTTTCAACCTCAACATCAAACAAACCCATTATAAGGTACACCTTTTGATCTAGAAAAAGTCTATAACCGGTGAAATTCAACATCAGCATGTCAAAAAAAATACATCAGTATACTTAAATTACAGCTTGTAATATCACTTCCAAGTCACAAGCCTAGATTATTAATTCAGGAATTAGCAAGATTGATTTCAGAAAGGAAACCTCTAAATATATTTACTAAAGATCCGACGTATAATGCAGAATGATTAACATATAGTCTCTTCAGTCTCCATCTTCCACAATGGATAGGACAATCAACTAATTTATCCAACATTATCTAACTCTGCGGCTGTGATGGCCGACGGAGTACAGCTATCTGCAACAAAATTTTCATTCGTATTAGTCAGTTCCTATAGGCTAAAAGCTCGCTCTTTGTTGATTTGATTTTATACGATTAAGAGTATTGATACTAACCTCAACTCCATGAGGTCCTATCCGGTTGCGAGATATAAAATTGAGTATCAACGATGCAAATTCATCAGGTACATCTTCCTGCAATCATTTGGGATATAACAGCTGTAATTTAAAAAAAAATAATGGATAACAGAAAATAAAATGTCTTTTATGAATACACAGTAACTAAAGCTGACCTGTATAGCATGCCCAGTATGTCTGACAACCACCATTTGGAACTTGCCTTGCATTTGACCAATTGTAAGAGTTCTGTCACAAAACAGAAAGAAAGTCTCAGAATATAAACCAGCTAATTCTTATCATTCTACAATTTATCACATAGAGTGCTTGTTACTACCAAAAATGTTAATGCATCAAAGCAAACCACCTTTCACATATTCAGTGCCATGGAATTCAAGAATCAATGTGTTAAATAATATGCCAATTAGACTTGCATAATCAAATGCTCTTCATTAGCTACATCTTAAAAACCTGTTGTATGGAACCAATCTCATCCTGCTCCATTGCTTTACATGCAAACAATTGATATTCTATAAGAAAAAATTATTGAAAAAGAAACAAAAGATTGTATACTATGGAGGACAAGAAGTCCTCCTATAATTCTAAACAACAACTAGCAACATGAAACATAAAACAAAAGCTAAAATAGTAAAACCCTCCAATCAAGTTGGATAAATTCAAAGATGCCGCTTTAAAACCTCTAGAAGGACAAGTCCACATAGAACCCATAAATCTTCTATAGATAATTTAAGACAAGTTCATAAACATAACCTGTCCAGTCTATCGGTTCCTGCTAAAAGCAATAGTTTTGGAACAGGACATGACAGAAATTTTTCTGAAAGGCCTTCATACCTGCAAGATATGCAAAGTGGCAAATTCATCAACATATTTAATTGGAAATGCCTATTTGCAACAACCAATGACAGCTTAGAATGAAAGCATCTCTCTCAGTAGAATTAAGCTCATCATGTCCTTCATTCAGCTCTGCGCCACAAGGCATTAAAGTACAATGAAATAGAAAAATAAGCTAAAGGAAAATAAACCAAGGCAATAATGCCATAGAAGCAACAGCAGAATCACATATATGAAAAAGACTGGATGCTGTCTAAAATTTTTGTAAAGAGAAAAAAAAAATGTGTACAGGCAAAAAAGGACATTTTAAGTACTATTATATCACTAAAACGACCTTAAATTTAGCCCCTATGAAATTTTCCAATTTTATCTTGGTTACAATTGTACTTGCATTAGTAACAAAATTCTTGGATTCTAATATTAACTTTTCTATTAGTTGATGGTTGAAAATACAAACTATGAGTTTGATCGACATCACTTAGTAAATATAAGCAGCACAATATATAAAATCTATAGAACATATAAAATTTAATAAACAACATTTGAAAATATATAATTACTTAATTACAATTGCCAGACTATGTATGTCTATGATTTTTATTCTTATTTATAATTTTACAACATAACAATCATTATACAGTAACCTTGTAAGTTCTAACACAAGTGGTCAAGTTCTGACATTTCTCCCCATTGAACAACAAAAATAATGTTTTAGTTATTATGACATTGAACTAGAAATTTTTTTGGTTCAAATAATCAGCATGCTCGAGATAATCTAAATTGACCTCTATATGATTAGCCTGAAATCCAAAGAGTCAATTCTTTGAGTAAGTTCAAAACAAATGCAAATGGTACATGCTAAGGAGTATCCAAAGCACGTACTGACAAAATAGAATTCGAGCATGCAGCACTAACATTTATACTCATATTCAGGTCACACACTACATAGCCTTTGGTCTTTAATTTTGTTTTTTCCTTTTTTAGATAAGAAAAAAGCATTTCGTTTGTATTGTAATAATTACTATTAAGAAATCATCATAATGCCATTTTATAGAAGTGAATGTTAATTGTATGATGAGTAATACCAGCCTCTCCAATATTGTTCTGTTTCCTCTAAACGTGATCTATAAACATAACTGCAGCACAAAAAAATAACTCCCAGTTAGTCAAGCTGGCCTTATCTAAACTTGTTTAAGGTTAAAAGCAAAAGATGCTGATATACAGTTTATTTGCTCTGGAATGTTATATTGTAGTTTCTTGTTATGAGTTTTGGCAAGAATATACACTTTCCAGTATACAGGAGTAGAAGTACTTACCATTTCTTTGAATCGTCATACTTTAAAGTGGTAAGCACCGATATGCGGGCAGAATCAATATTTCTTAAAGAACCCCCTTTTACACTCCATTCTATCTGTGCAAAAACATTAGGTTCCAATTCATTACAATGAAAAAGTTCACCAGCATGCATAAGCTTCACTGAGAAATTATCAGCCTAAACCTTAAGTTCCTCAGATTTGGGTGCAGGTGTCTGGCACAGGTATACAGAGCAAGCTGTCTGACCACCTCTAATGTCTAAATTCCAGGATATTGAGACATGGATAAAAAGGGTGCAAATATTGGATACACGTAAGTGAGTATGTTGTGTCAACTAGTAATAAAGTGTGCTAACCAATTTATATAAATTTTCAGAATAATACACATATACTGACAAGCGCATATAAGTACTCCAATAATGGATGCAACAGCTAAATAATTCATCTTTTTACGTTGAGATTATTAAAACAATCAGTTTTTCCAGGAGCCATGTGATTCACAATTGAAATTGTCTCGTTTGATTCAATCCATACACCAAAAAAAAAAAAGTCGAATCGAGTGCTCAATTCAAAATTGAACAGAATCATAAGTGGCTTGCAGTTCAATTCAATTTTATGATTCTCAGTACTAAAAGAATCAACTGGACAGACTTTTTTCTCTCTCTCTTTTTCTATTATTACCATGCTTCCTTCATTGCTACCAATCCCATGATCTCTTCCTTCATTGCTACCAATCCCATGATCTCTTCCTTCCTTAGTTCCCATTTGTTTTTTTCTTCCTTTTTCTTTTTTCCCTACTTATCTTTATTTCTGTTTCTCACTTGTCTTTATCTTGATTCTTCCCTTTCACTCCCAAAAAAAAAAAAAGAACCATTAAAGCTAATAGTAAGTGAAAATGGAGCTTATTAGTAGTCTACATTTAGTTTTTTAGGCTTAGTTTGTTTTTGAAGATGATAATGGTCATAAAGAGATAACTTTTCTATTCATAGTTGAAAAATGAATGCTGGGTGTCTTTTTGTATATCTCTGGACTCTGGATGATGCGTGATATGAATTTCAACTATTCTCATTCTCACATTTTTATGAGCATATTTCACTATTAATTTTTTTTATATTAATGCAGATTTAAGAAGAATAAATTACAACTACGATCCACATCATCTACACTAAAAGCAATCACATTTTCAATTGGTCACAAAATCATTAAACGTTACTAATTAATCAAAATATTCTACTGTTCAGTGCATATATTTGTTATTTCTGTATGCATATGTGTCATATCTAAATGATTTTGATAATTTGTACATAATCTTACAATTCCTGTTGATAATTGACTCTTAATTCATAAAATTAGGATTTCAATTCTCAATTTGACAACTTTGGAAATAACAATGTACAAACAATTCATGGTATGAAAAGAACTACAAGATAAGAATGATTGGACAACAGAGAAAATGTATATACCGCTTTTTCTATGCTGGAGAAATGTTGCATCCTGTTTGATAAGATTTTCTGCATGTGAACCAAAGAAGCCATAGCGGTCCCCTGAAATTCCATCATGTATCCAATAAAGGATTCAAAATACCACAGATATATAATAAATCATCAGATGCAATGATGACAAGTTTATTATTAGAAAACAAACCTCTACAACATCAACAACAACCAACCCATTCAAGCTACGTAATGCTTTCTTAGCAGCAACATGCACAGCAACTGAGCCCCCCATGCTGTATTACATTGACACGAGGAAAATCAAAAACTCAAAAACTGAAGTAAAAAAACAGAGGCAAACCATGGAATTTGAAATAAGTATAAAAGAACCAAAAATTTCAAATTAATTGCCAATGAAGCAGAAAGAAATAGGAAAATCACAACACCAGCAACAGTTTCCTAATTTTATAGAAGAACAATATTAAGAGATATGGTTGGACACCCTTCCTTCATCACCTAATAATATTTATTGCCGTTTGGAAAAAGGCCACTTGCGACAACATGCATATGTTCAAAAAATTGAGATCATCTTAAAAATTTCAAAGTACACTATCATTTAGAAGAACATCTACTCCTAATCCGCTATCCCATAACTCCACGTTCCACCCCAAAAAAAAAAAGCATGTAAATGTAAATTAAAAAATAGCTACTGCCAATTATTAAGCATCATAACATAATGGCATTCAGAGTGCAAGAGCAGATTTGGGAGGAGGAATGCACATAGTTGGACTGTTGGAGAGTTTGAAGCTGTTAGCTCTTGCTTTTTTTTTCTTTTATCTTTTTTACTTCTAAATAAACATTAACTTGAAAATAAGAAACATCAATCTTCCAAGCAAATTAACTTACAGAAAGAGTACAACCTGTGACCAACAAGCACAATTGCAGGGGGAGAATCTCCATACATTTCCTTCAATACAGCCAAAACATCATTGCACATGGTCTGCACATATGAGAAAATACTTAAGATAGCATATTATAATACCAAAAAGAATGTGAGGAAAATATTTTTCAGAAACAAAAAACTGAAATATGGGACTAGATTCAAACGACCTCATTAAATTACATGGACCAACAATATTATATTAGTACCTCAATAGATAGGTCAATATCATTCTCCGTGGATGTTTTCCCGTGTCCTCTCAAGTCAAGGGCAACCATCCGAGCTTTCTCCTTGATTTTACTAGCTGACAGTGCAAATGAAAGCCTGACCAAATGACAATTTTGTTTATCAGAATGTAAAAGTTTAGAACTGATACATAAATTCAGCAGACACAGTACCAAAAAAGAAAGTTCCATATACATATCATACACGGACAGACATAGACATGTTCCTTGTTCCTCAGAGTCATATCACTATGCTCTTTTAGAAACTGAATTATGCACTGATTCATGAAAAGTTTCAGGCAGCTTACAAACTAATTGCAAGTTTTTTTCCACAAAGGGCCACTACATGTAGTAATATTGAAAATTGGTAGTCCAGGATCAAATTTAGAAAAAATTTGTAAGTCCTTCTAACAACCACTTCAATATCATTCAATTTGGATGCTTGAGTGGAATACTTGAACAACTCTGGACATAGACTTCAAGAAACAAAATGGCAACTAGAACTCTAGATAGTACTGGATGGTGAGAATTGATGAGGGTGGTGTTCGTAAGAGCAAAAATATTTTCTTTCTATTAATACTTTCTCTGAAAAGCTTTATTGTCAAACCTGAGCTGAAATGTCACATTCTTTAGCAGATTTTCATTTAGTATACTCAAGCTGCAAGCCACTAGCCTTATCAATTAGGCTCTAGAAGACCAACCCATTTACTTCAGTATAACATTGAAAACCTGAAGTATAAGAATTATAAAAGAAGTGCACGAAATGAAGAAAACATACCCAGAATAGCCACCTCCATGAAGACAAAAAACAACTGGTCCTTCAGTTCCTGCCATATACACATGAAATACCTATAATAATGATAAAGAAAATTAGAATAGAACAAATTACACATAACAACTACAAATAAAAAGACTTGCGATCATAAAACTAACATCATTTGTGTTAGGAATGGAAACATCTTCTTCTCGATCAAAGAACTCCCTCCAATCTAAAGGAGAGTACTTGTGTAAAGAGCTCCTACAAATTAAAAAAAAAAATTCGATTCAATTAACCAGAAAATAAATTGAGAATTTGAAGTTTAATGAATAATTTGACTCACTGAGCAGGAGGAGGAGGCCGATGAGGAACTGAATCAAAAGCAGAGACAAAAGGCTTTTGGCTTTCTTCTTCTTCTTCTTCTCGGAGCTCTTCTTCGGGAAGGGAAGTGAGATTTTTGGAAGATTCCATTTCTCGGCTTGATGAAATTTGCGTAGATCGTTCACCAAATTGTATCAATTAAAACACGTTTTCATCATCGTCGAAGTGAAAGAAAAGGAAAGGAAAGAGAAAAATAAAAAACAAACGGCCATATGCGGAAAGGAAAAGTCATTGAAGCCCAATTTTCTTTTTTTCTAGACGGCCCAATTAGAGTTATATTATCAGCTGCTCTCATATCAAAATTTATATAGTTAATATTTCGATTTTTAAAATAAAAGAAATAATCATAGATATCAAAATTAGACCGAATCGATTAAAATTGAATAACAAATCGGACCGATAGCTCCCTTTTTACCCGTCTCTGAAAAATAAAATCAAAAATCGATGAACCGACCGAATTAGATTCATTTTTTCGGTTGGGACGGATCAACTTTTTTATTTTTTATTTTTAATTTTTGATCGAAACTATGTCCTTTTTATTAAGTAAAAACAGTGTCATTTTGAGTTAAAAAAATTAAGAGAATTTCAATAATTTGATTTTAATTTTACCTGATACTAAAATCATGATTTTATTGCATATTATCCTATTACATAAATAAATATTTGAGTAAGTAAATGTTCATAACTTATTATATATATAATTTTTTGATTTAATGTAATTGAATTGATATCATTAAAAATATGACTTTATATACATTCTTGATTTAATCATAATTGCATTATATTTATTTTTATCATATATATAATAAATATCAAATTATATATATATATATATATATATATATTAATTTTTTTCGATTTAATCGGTTTCATTTTGATTGGACTTATGATCTCTGTTTTCACTAGTTTTTTAACCAGTTCGATTCCGAAAACATTGGAAATAATCTTATTTGACTTATAAAAAATTTGACTTGGCTTAATATATGTATAATCCCGAAACAGAGAGGCAATTTTTGGCTTAACATATATATATAATCCTGAAACATAAAAGTAATTTTTTTAAAAAAAGTTGGGAACCAACTAGAGAAAAAAAAAATATAAAATAGAGTTTTGATAAAGAATTCAATAAAAATGGGAATTATAATAATTTTTTTAAAATTAAAATCTATAAAATTTTTATTTTTTTATATTAATAATTAATTATGGTAATTAGAAATAAAATATTTTTAATAAACGTGATATCTAAATTATAATATGATAGAATTTAATATTTTATGACCAATAAACTGAATTCTAAATTATAATATGATAGAATTATCAAAGATAGTCATGGAATTTACATAAAACACTTTGAGAGTTGGAATAAGGAAAAAAAAAATGAAAAAAAATGATATAAAATAAGAGTTATTTTATATTTAAAAGTTTAATTAATTTAGATAAAAAAATATTAAAAAATTAGTTATTTCTTATATCTATATTTCATTTCCCTTCAACATCAAGGGAATAAGAGATTTTTATTACTTGTTATTAAAAATAACTTTTAAATAATATTATTTTATTCTCAACAACTAATTCCTTCTTATATTTTAAGCTTTCAAACAAAAAATATTTATTAATCATTTCATTTATTTTCTTTTCATATCTCATGGATTAATTTTTTTTTTTCTCATGTAAAAAAATCCCAAAAAATTCTTCATGAAATTTGCATGTAACACTTATTATTTATGAAAAATTCTTATTTATACTGAGTATAAAAGATTATCTCATACACTCAATTAATAAGTAATAAGATATTTTAATCAATATAATTTTTTTATCTTTTTTTTCAATGAAAAAATTACAATATTTTTACTCTATATATTATTATCTCATTGAATTAGTTAGTGCAAACAAAAATTTTCCTATTTTTTGTATCTATTAAGTAAACCCTAATCTCCTAAAAAAAAAAAAACTAAACCCTTATAAACCTTCTTATATATATTTCCTCTTTTTTAGATTTTATATATTTCTTTGCATAAAAAATAAAATAGACATTTCAAAAGAAATAAATTCAAGTTAAAATGAAAAAAATTTGTAAGAATTAAATTCATTTGAATTCTCAACTCAATTCAATTTAATCTTAATTTCAAAATTAATTGGGATCACTTATATAGATTATTTGTTTTCAATATAAACGATTTTGGATGAAATTTTTTAATAATTGTAATGCCTTTAAAATTTAAATTATACTATATTCCTTTCCTCCAAATTAATTTAGGTTTGCACTTTCATTTCTTTATTTTCTCTATTACAATGTGCTTAATCTTTCTAAACGAAATTTTTTTAGATTCCTGTTCCACGTACCCAAACTATTTTATTTTCATTTTCTCATCTTGTCCTCAATTGATACTGCTCACTTTAACACTTTCGTTACATATTTTATTCACTCTAATATGATTATCTTTGTTTCAAGTACCCAAACCATTTTATCTTCATTTTCTCATTTTGTCCTCAATTAATAATGCTCACTTTAACACTTTCATTACATATTTTATTCATTCTAATATGATTACACATTCATTTTAACTTTCTTATCTCTACAACACTTATTTTTTATACATGTTGTCAATTCATTGCTTGATACTCACTACCATACCAATCGAATAATTGTATAGTAGAATTTTCCTTTCAATTTATTGAGAATCTTGCAGTCACATACTCATGACAAACTTTTATTTCGAGCACTTAGCTTTTGTCTCATGTCTAACATTCTTCTCACACAATTTATATCTCCTTGAAGGATTGAACCTATATATTTAAAATGTATGTTTTGGGATAATATTACTCTATTTAAGCTAATTCCTTCATTATCTCCACATTAATTTTCACTGAACTTGCAATGTATATAATCCGTTTTGGTTTTACTTAATCCGAAACTCTTGAATTCGAAAGTATCTTTTCACAATTTTAACTTCTATTAACACATTTTTATGTCTCATTTATTAATATAATATCGTTTGCAAACATTATGTCTTTAATATATATTTTGCATATGCTTTGCTTATTCTTTTGGATTCTATCACTTTAATATTTATTCCAAACACAAATTTTATTATCAATCAATAGAATTATTGCACATAATTTATCCAAAAAGTGCCTCATAGTAGCATTGGCACTGAAGAAAATTTATTAGTTGATGAAGATGGTGATTGCAGGAGTGAATTCTAAATATTATGGAGAGCGCCCAAGGAGATATCCAATCAGTCTAAGTAGAAGGTTTCTTACAAGGAAAATCTTCCAATAATTTTCCTTTCTATTTTCTTGGGAAAATCATATGGAAAAACTCCGAGTCTCTACTCCCATATATTGTGGCAGAAAAGTAGTTCCTTTTTTTTTTTTTTTTTTTTTTGCTTGATTCGATGCGTTTATTTACTGCATTGTTTAATTTTTAAAATTCTGCAGATTTTCTATACAGGGACTACGAGTGGCCACAAGTATACCTTTAATCCAAACATGATTTCTGGGTTTCTGATTTTTTTTTTATTATTTTGTTCTTTTATTTTAAATTTATTAAATAAGTTTTACTATAAAATATAAAAATGAGCTTTTTAATATTTTTTAACAAAAATAGAGTTCAATTGACTCAAAATAAAATCTTATGTGCTAATTTTAGCTAAAAGTATTTTAAGGATGCATTTAGACTCTTAAAACCTCATGGGTCAATTTGGCCTTTAATCATTTCTATATATCACTTGAAAGAATTTTTCTCTCAATTTCATAACGATAAAGTTCATTTTTTCTCTCTTAATTTTTAAAATATTCTATCTTATTTATTTTATTTAATTATTCTTTTTGTTTTATAATGCAATTTTCTATTTCTTATAATTCTATAAAGTTTTAGTGTTTAATTTTAAAAAAGAGTACATTCAAATATTATTATTTGTGATCAATTTTAAAAATTATAATTTAATTAATATTAACTTAGTAATTATTGAAGAAAAGTGATATTCAATTAATATTTATTTAATTATTAAAATTATTAAATATATATATTTTTTTAAAAAAATAATATTTCTTAACCTTTTTTAATATATTCTCTGAATTATATAAAAATATATACCATGTAACTAAAAATAGTAATATATATATATATATATATATATATATATAAAATTATAAAAGAATTATGCAAAACAAAGCATAATTTTGTAATTAATTAAAGATCTTTAAAGGTGGATTTGCTAAGCTTCCTTTCTTATTGAGTGACTTGATGTTTAGTGGAGACTATAGGAAGTTTCTCTAGCATATAGAGTAGAGATGAATTGTTTGTGTCTTGACAAAGTTTCTCTAACTTTATGAAATTGAAACTTACAACTCTAACTATGTTGCTTCTTAATTTTTAAATTGAAATATTTTATCTACTATTGCAACACAAGTTGCCTATAATGAGGGTGTGTGCTATGTTCACTTGAGAAAAACTCAAGTAACCATTACTTGAGTTTGAAATAAGAAATTATAAAGTGAAAATAGCAAGTTTTTAATTGGTTACCGGTTCAATCAGTAACTGTGTTTTTAACATATTTCCTCCTCTCTTTCCTCTTTCTCTTCTCTTATTTTTTTTCCAACCTGCCGTTCTCCTTCTTCCTGTTCTGATTTTCTTATTTTCCTGCCTTCTTCTCTTCTCCTTCTTCCTCTTCTGCTTATCTTTTGTTATTTTCCTTTATCATTTCCTCCCTCTTATAGCTGGGTCTACAAGCCGTTTTGGCCGTTCGTCTCCCCTCTTTCCTGCAGAACGACCAGAAGGTGTTGCCGCCATTGAATTTCGGTGCAGGCTTCGTTCACCGGATATACAACCAACACCGAATAGCCAAACTTCGTATAAAAGTGAGTGGTTGACTTGTTAATTCTTGGAATAATAATAGATTAAATAAATAGAATAATTATCAAACCCTAATTAAATTTCGGTGATTTTATTGTTTGTTTATGATTGTGATTTGAGTGTTTGAGTTCTATCTCATTCATTTTATCTGTTATTTTATTCTCCACATAGCCATTATCATCTGCTTCTCTAATTTTATTGAATTTTGTATGGATTTCGGTGGAGGCTCAGTTATGGCTTCAATAGTGTTATGTGCTTAATTTTATGTTTGAATTTGTGATTTGTGCATTATTTTGGTTAATATAATAAACAACAATAAATAGGTTTGGCTTTTTATTGAGTAATTGAAATTTAGTTATTGAAATATGGTTATAAGGGTTTTTGATTTCTTCAAAATATTGATTATGTAATGGGCCTGTTTATAATATATGTGCTGACCTTATTAATTTTTTATGAGTTCTTTTTAGATTTGTACAAACTGAAATGTTTTTGGTTGAAAATTGAACCTCTTCTCGCTTTTGGCTATTGTTGGTGGAAGAGATTTTCCCGTTTGCCTCTGCATACTATTGGGTTTGTTGTTCATTGAATCCACTAATTGTCATGACCCGCTTTCGCGAGCCGCGACGGTCCTAGGGCACGGGAAATGCCAATGGCGACCGGCACCCATAGAACCCAATATCAAACATAACAATCCTATCAATACAATGTATACATGTATACAATCTCTATTCATTCATTATCAATCACAACCTGTCATATATTCTCAATCAACTGTATTACAATACCCACAGGATCATATCAATCATAACATATATTTTTCCATATCATAGTATTCTCATTTGGATACATGTTCATTTCCTAGCTAACCCGTACATACCCATGGAGCAGCTAG
>CANXYC011218669.1:0-13849 GCA_948193065.1 Aleurites moluccanus | reverse complement strand
CGAAAATGATATGAAAATGGTAGGTGTTACAAGGATATACTGTAAACTCTTGTGATCGGTGTAAATTTCGCATCTCACACCATATAGATAATGCCTCCATATTTTTAAAGCAAAAACCACTGCTGCCATTTCTCAATCATGGGGGGGATAGTTCACCTCATGTTTCTTTAATTGGCGGGAAGCATAAACAATCACTTTTTTGTCCTGCATCAAAACACAACCCAAGCCAATCCTCAAAGCATCACAGTATATAGCAAAACTGCCTGCCTCGGTAGGAAGAGTCAACACTGGTGTAGTGGTCAAACAGGACTTAAGAGTTTGGAAACTCTTTTCACATTCATCATTCCACTGAAACTTCACTTGTTTCTGAGTCAACTTTGTCATTGTTGCAACAATTCTGGAAAAATCTTTAACAAATTTGCGGTAATACCCTGCAATACCTAAGAAACTCCTGATCTCAGTTATAGTAGTGGGACGTGGCCAATTTGTAATTGCTTCAACTTTCTGTGGATCCACCTTTATCCCATCTATGCTAACAACATGTCCCAAAAATATCACCTCTATCAACCAGAATTCACATTTAGAAAATTTTGCATACAACTGATTATCCCGCAATAACAATAATGTGATTCTGAGATGTTCTTCATATTCCTATCTGCTCCTAGAATACACCAAAATGTCATCAATGAAGACAATGATGAATTTATCCATAAATGGTCTGAATATCCTAGTCATCATATCCATGAATGCTGCTGGAGCAATTATCAACCCGAATGGTAGTACTAAAAACTCATAGTGCCCATACCATGTTTTGAAAGCAGTCTTTGCAATGTGTTCACCTTTGATCCGTAACTGATGGTACCCTGATCTTAGATCTATCTTGGAAAAGAAGCAAGCTCCCTGTCACTGATCAAACAGGTCATCAATCCTAGGCAAAGGATACTTATTCTTCACTGTCACCTTGTTCAATTACCTGCAATCAATACACATTCTCAGTGACCCATCCTTTTTCTTTACAAATAGCACTGGTGCTCCCCAGGGTGAACTACTGGGCCTGATAAAATTCTTGTCACACAACTCCTGTAACTGTTTTTTCAACTCTTTTAGCTCTAGTGGTGCCATCCGGTATAGAGGAATAGAGATAAGATCAATACCAGGATATACTTCAATTTCAAACTCAATCTCCCTTTCTGGTGGTAATCCTGGAAGATCATCTGGAAATACATCTAGAAATTCTTTCACCACTAGAATCTGCTTCAACTCTTTGGATACCTCTGTAGTCTCAACCACTGTTGCCAAATAAGCAATACATCCCTTTTTCATCAATCTCTCTACCTGTACTGCAGACACTGACCCAGATATGTGACTGTTAGCCTCCCCTTGAAAAATGAACTTTCCCTGCCCATCGGGTTGAAATTTTATCCTTTTCAATGCACAATCAATTGTAACTTTATGATCAACAAACCAATCCATACCCAGAATAATATCAAAGTCCAATACAGGCAACTCAATAAGTTCAACAGGTAAAGATCTATCACAGATTCTCATATCACTAACATCATACTTGTGCTCTACAATAACTTTATCCCCTATTGGTGTGGCTATTTCTAAGGGTACATGTAAAGGTTTTCTACCCAACCCCAATTTCACAGCAAAAACAGATGATATAAAGGAATGGGTTGCACCCGAATCAAATAATACATAAGCCACTATACCATGTATAGAAATCATACCTACAACTGTATCATGGGATTTCTGGGCCTACTGCTGGGTCACTACAAAGACACGTCCCTGGCCTCTACTAGCTGCTGACTGTCCCACTGTTGGACTCTATCCTGTTAGTCTGCCTCTACTTGTACTCCCCCTCCCCATCTACACTGATGGATGAGAATATCTTGCTTCTGAAGGCTGTGTAGCTCTAGGTATAGGGCAATCTCTATAAAAGTGCCTAAACTGTCCACATTTAAGGCATGCCCTCAATCTAAGACGACATGCCCCAAAATGTCTCCTCCCGCACTGAGCACATGTAGGCACTGTTGATGGCATCTGAACTGGTCTAACAGGGCCTCTAAAATAACTAGAAATAAGAGGCCTCATACTCATACCTCTGCCCAAATCCTACCTCTGATTGGGAGGGGGTAAAGACTACACTGGCCTAGGAGTAAAAATCTGAGATGTCCCCTCTCCTGGTCTCCTGTACTCTCCTCCTCTTCCCTTCTTTTTCTGTTCCCTATCAGACCTTTACTCTTTGTATTTGGCTTCTATCTGTGCTGCTTTATCAATGGCTCGACTCAGGGAAGTAAACTCCATAGCTAAGAGGATATTATGCAAAGTTGCATATAGTCCTCTCCTGAATCGCCTAATAAGATCATCTTCCATAGGAGCAATCTTTCTGGCATACTTGCTCAGCCGTCTGTACTCTCCGGCATATTCCAGAATAGACATGTTCCCCTCTCTCAGCTGTTCAAACTTTACAATGTTGCTCTCCCTTAAGCCCTCTATAAGAAATTCATCCATCATTCTTTGTTTAAATTTTGCCCAAGACATTGGATCATCACTGTGGATATTTTCATCAATGTGCTCCATAAACCAGGTAGCAGCAGCTATCTCCAGTAACAATCCTACTAGCTCTATATTCCTGGCATCAGAATAAGGTAGTGTACAAACCATCTTGTCTACCCTGTCAATGAAATCACTGGGGTCAGTACCATACTCTCCTGAAAAAAGTAGGCAATCTCAATCTCATGAACTTCCCAACAGATACACCACCCTCTAGTATAACCCTCTGTACTCTGCCCCCTGTAACACTGATGGCTCTCTCTGGGGTACTAGTGGTATTATATACTGTATCACTAGTTGTACTGGAGGTGGAGGTGGCTACTGTACCACTGCAGGCTATGCTGCAAAATGAGTCCGGATGGTCTGTAATATTTCCTGTCTCATTTCCTGTATTTCCTATCTCCAGGGTGTCTCACCCATCGAATCAGACTCAGTTTGTCTATGTGACCTAGGTGGCTCAGATTGAGTTCTCCACATAGCAGATGTATTGGAAGCAACCTCTGCTTCCTCACTAGACTCATGATATTCATCTGCCTCAATAGGCCTAGCTCGTCTAGTTCCCCTCTTTGACATCTTATGACACTGTACAAATCAACATGTAAAAGAATATTTAGATCATAGGTATGCAGAATTTCAAACAATGTAGAAGACTTGTAATTTTTGATGATATATGAATATCCTAGATTCCATGGTACTTCTATTGCTACTAATATGCAAACAACACAGGTTATATAAACCTTTACCTCTGATACCAGCTTTTTCACAACCCAAACTGGGAGCCGCGACGATCCTAGGGTACGGGTGATGCCTAAGCTACCAGTACCATGAAGAACCCCTTTATCTATATGGCATGGCAAGCAATTCAATAGCAAGCTCAAATATAGCTTGACAATTCTATAAAAATTTGGGCAGCATCTCCTTTATAAAAGGACTATGCCCAGTTGTAAAACATGCAATAAACACTTCTAATAAATTGTATCATCAAAAATCATATCACTATCAACAATAATCCCTCTGGATCTCTAATATCAACTTAATATGTATATCTATATATTATGCTTTATCCATCCATAACATCATTATATATGCAAACCATATAAATACAATCACATACATATACATGCCCCTATTTAATTTACAGTACCATGGAACCTCTATACTGTACAAATATTTACATATACTTTTGGGAATTGAATTTTACATGTTTCAAGTAGTACAATTCCAAGGCAGGGATAGAAGATGCCAATGGAATACCTACCTCACTGCAGACCTAAAAATCATAAACCACTAAGGGGGTGAATATAAAAATACTAAGTGAAATCCATATGTATAAAAATGCAGTAGATGTCATATTACCATAGTTGCCCATATATGGCCTGTAGAATCAATATAAGATAACAAGTATAGAGTATAACAATTATACATATAACTATCTATGTAATTATCCATCTATAAATGTATCTAGTGTACGAGTCAACGCACCTATGATATAACATGATTGAGTCTAGTAATAACTGTAATCATACTGTCTGTAATAGGCATGATAATAAAGTGCATAAATCACTACACGCAAAGGGGATCAGCCTTTACAACTAGAGAATATTATACCCTCCCTAGTATGGGTGAATTTAATTAATACCAGAGAATATTACACCCTCCCTAGCAAAGGTCAATTTAATTAACACTAGTGTGCACACGGTCGATGGAATTTTCACTACACCATCGATGTAGTCTTGTTATAATACCATATGGGTGTGTCTCCATATAACTATCAATATAGCATAAATACATCTCATATAGTTGTTGAACAATCACATATATATTTATAATGAATAATAGGACAAGTTTGGCTAATGTCAAAAAAAAATGTCTGGCGGGGCCCAGTTGCTCTGTCGCAACTGACACTTGCAGTTACGGGTCCATTTTGGGATTTTTGAGTAGTTTCTGGTTAACTATATTACCAAAGGATTTAGGTGGACCATGAGATACCATTTTAAAGCTTAGGTCAAGACTAGAAGATTGGGCCAAGTGGTGGCCCAATTGGCTTTCTGGATTTCATTTTATGGATAGACAAAGTTTAGGTCATTTTAGGTTGTTTCGGTAGGCTTATTTACGGGCCAATAAGCACTGTTTGTGTTTTTAGGTATCAAACTCTATTTTATTAGTTCAAATGAAATATTATAACATATATGATGCAAATCATGCATGATTATACATATAGACTCACCTTTAACACAATTGTGTACTTGAGTACCTGACGGTTCACCTATTTTCATATATTATATTCCGGTAAGATGTAAAAACATCACAAAACACATTATTCACATAAACAAACATTAAGCATACACTGTATGCTGTATAAACCTCACATTGCACAATTAACCCTATTTTCAATCCTTTATGTCATAAACACATTCTATCACCATATTTAACTCACATTTTACATATTCATCACTTATATACTATATTAAGAACTCATATATACTTAGTTCATCATTTCATACCAAACATACACCATATTCAAGTTTAGCTTCCAAGCACTTAAATCAATCATCTTTTACATAACTAAACTTATACATTTCCATCATTTTCATCACTTTACCACATTCAAACACTTCTTTCCTAATCACTTTAACCTAACACATTGAACTAGCAAAGTCAAATGGTTCAGCCAAAATGGAATTCATTCCATTCATCCATTTTTCAACACCAATTAATTATACAACATATATACATATCAAATACATATCATTCAATCATTTAAACCTATTCAACATCAAACACAAATCATCATTCAAGCACCTATAAAAAAAATCAAATTCTTTCCATCATTTAACCACTAATTCAATACATATGCATCAAATATACATCATTTCATCATTTAAACCTATAAAACAACAAAGTATAAAACCATTGTTCAAGCTTACATGGTTCGGCCTAGATTAACTTCCATCCAAATAAATTTGTTTCAATCAAATGATCACTAATTCATGTTAAATACATCAAATACACATCATTTGAACAAAAAGATTCATCAAAACAATACTTTGATTCATATTTCTTCCTATTAGTGTTTGGTTTCCAACTTTTGATTTTTCTTCCATCCAAAACACATTTTTGTTACTAATTAACATCAAATAACATCTTAAGAATATAATTGAACAAAAAGAATTACAAAATCACTTACTTTTCAAATAGTTCTTCAAAAACTTTAAAGCTTTGATTTGTCATTTTTTCTTGTTTTTCCGTTGAATCTATGGATATAATTGTGTTTAGGATAATGGAATTAACATGTTTCCATCAAAAAATGAAAGAAAACAACAAATTTTGGCTTTGATTCAAGGTGGCTGAAACTTGTAATGGAGGAAAGAGAAAGTTTGAATGGTGAATAGATAAGGAAGATGAAGAATGATGAAGAGGTGGGAAAAATCAACTTTAAATATCAATGGTGCAATCCTATACTTTGAGCATATGATAGAAATGGTGAAACCTAGCTATCCAACCATCCATTCCTTCTTCTTTTCATCTAATGGTTTGATTTAAGTAAGCCTAAAATGTTACCATAGGATTGCATACACCATATAAGTCCATAATGCAAAGGAAAAGACTAAACTAACCCTAGTTTTATTAAAATCCCAAATCGAGCAGCTTTGCCCGGGATTATTTTTTACTGGGTTTAATTCTCCAACAATTATTCATTTAAACATCATATGATCATTTTCATGTCCTAATATTCTTTTCAACCTTCAAATATAGTGTTAATTTCCATAAAACTCGAAGCGGATGTGAAATGACCATTTTGCCCCCAGTTCATCAAAAACTCAAATTTACCCAATTTCTTCCTAACAGCTTTTAAAGCCCCTCTATTCATCCAAACACATCATATAACATGCATATCAATCAAATTCATGCATAAATACATAACATTCACAAGTTCAAGTTCAAGAAAAAATTTCCCCCTAAGTTCCCCTTTATGGTTCTGGTCAGGTTTAAGCTGAGGTGTTACAATTTAACTTAAGGTAAATTTCCTAAACTTTAATTTTTAATTGTATTAAATGGTTCTAAGGTTTTATTTGGCAAATAATTGTGGTAATTAATCTAAAAATGCAAAGAATGAGCTAGGATTTATATAGTTTCTGAAATTTAATTTGAGGCAGTAATTTATGGCTAATATTCCAAAATTTTAATGACTGAATTTGAGGATGGATGAAATATGAAAGTTGTAGATAAATTTGTTAACCAGATTTATGTAAAAGGAATTTATAAAATTTGAAGTGAGAAAAGAGTTATTGGGTAAAAACTGTGATGGATCTGGAATTAAGTTTTCTAGAAAATGCTATTGTATTTTATTTGTACAGATTGATAGAAATAGAATTAGAAGATGTATTCAGCATAAAAAGTGTTCATTTATGTCTTATATATAATCTTGTAAAAGGGTTTTTCAATTGGAATTGTTTTTTATGAGATATTAGGCCATAAGTTTTGACTGCTCGGAATGACTATTTAACAAAACATAGGTTATAGAATTCTATAGATATAAGGACCTTAAAGTCTAAATTAGAGAAAGTGTGAAAATATGATCATTTATATGTTATCTAAATTAATGTAAAATGGTTTTGTAATTGGATGAGCACGGAATTCATTATAGGCATGGAATCAGGGCATGTCTGGATAGAGATTTTAGGGCAGTAATTTAATTTTGGAAATTCACTAATAATTGTACAGTGATCCAAAATTTATGAAATTTGGATATGTTATAATTTTATATGTATATTTTCAATAGGAAAAGGAATTAAAAAAATTAGTTAAGTATTGATTGAGTTATTAGTAATAGAACAGTATCTGCTAGAATAAGATTTGTAGGCAGCAGGACTAGTTATAACATTAAGTTTAAATCAACACCATAAATTGTGTTGTAATGAGTTTAATGTGAAATTTGGATATGTTAGAACCTTATATGTTAAGTTCAATTAGGAATAATAATTGAAATAATTGGATAAGTGTATAGAGAGATATGAGTAATGAAACATAGGCTGCCAGTAAAGGTTCTTATAGGCAAAACCTAAAACTTGGAAATTTGAGTAATTTTCTTTAATATGAGTATAAGTAATGTAATTTTATGTTAAATAGTATCTAAATAGAAATTAATTGGATATGTAGAGTTGAGAATAAATAAGATATGTGATAGGTACCAAAAGAGATAAGGCAAAGAATCAAGGATAAAGGAAAAGGGAAATGTACAAGTTATAAGCTAAGGTGAGTAATGTATATATCATTATACATATCCATGTTTTAATTTGTTGACTCAATGAACATGATTCTTTCTTGGTTAGTGCCACATTGCTATTGTTTCTCATCCTTTGATCATTCTTATAATTGAAATCACCAAATCCATTGATTATTATTGATATTGAAATGCCTATTGTACTTGATTGACTATGTACCCGAATTGAACCTAAAAGTATGCACACCAAATGTTTCGCCACATTCCATGATATTTATTATTAATTGTTACCTTTGTATCAAGTAAAGAAAATGATACATGATTCATGAAATGTATTGACATTGATTGACAAATAAACCTATTTGTATCGATTGAAAGCTAGTGTATTGTAATGTTCCTAATGAATACTTGATATTGGTATTGTTTTTCATTGACCTATTTTACATATAGATTTGATAAAGATGCCTCTTCGACAGGGTAGTGGGTATATACTATCTACAATGTGCATATTATTTACTCATACCATAGCTAGGAAGGGATTTATCCTAGCCGTGAGGTCTGGCCTGCCTTACGTAAATGACATGAGATTAATATGAGATTGACTGTATGATTACACATAGTCTACGTGTTTCATGGCCCTTTATCTGTCTTATCTACATGATACAAGTATTGTTTACCTGTTTATTGATTCCAAGCTTTCATCTTATTGCTTACTATTGATGGCCAATTTTTCATCGATTATAAAGACATTTGGTGTGTGAATTAATTTATCTTTGATAAGCAAATTGAATATACTGATATTCTTCATTATATTTATTGACACTTGACTACCATTGATATCTTTTATTATCATATGCTTATATCTCATATTAATGATGTATACATGCTCACTGAGTATTTTATACTCACAAAATAGTGGTTTATAATTTTTTTACATGGATGAGATAAAAGAAATAGATTCCAAGTCAATTTCTTTTCTGACTTGGAATATCAAGTACATCAAGGTAGAATGTTATTTTCTAAAGGTTATAAGTGTCCACTGATTGAGCTCCATAGTACTAAATGTAATTAGATGATTGAGTACTACAATGATGTATAAACATTGAAATAATTAACAATTCAGTGGCATTAAAAATTGTAATGTGTAATGTATAATGATTGATAATGACAATGACAGTGAAGTGATAGAGACAGTGATACTGAAAAAAAAATATTTATGTCTTAAAAGAGATTTAGAGGTACCATGTATGATTATTGAACTATGAAGTTGAGGGTATAAGGATGACAAATTATTAGGAGTGTAAAAATAATTTTAATGCAGGCTGCGTAATTTTGAATGACCCGGTTTTGGATTTGGAATAGCATTAAAATTACAAAGAAAATTCTAACAAAATTTCTATAAAATTTATAAGTAATAAATGGAATTTAAGCATTGTTGAATGAATTAAAAATTGATTAAATAATTGATAAATGGATTGTTTATGGGTTCTACGGGTTTCCGGTGACCTTAAGTCTACCCGTGCCCTAGGACCATCGCGATCCAAAAAGTGGGTCGTGAAAGAGGTGGTATAAGAGCTAATGGTTTAGAATATATGTCATAAGTATCAATGAGTTAATAAGTGTACCATGGAGCATAGGATTCTGTCTCGTCATTTGAAGTTATCTGTTAATATAGTTATGTAATACCATAGGAAGCCCTATCTTATATGCATGATTTAATTCTCATTTTATAGTTTAAAAGCATTGAAATGTTGGGAAATACAAACATACAGTTAATTACTTTTAGAAATATCACTTTTAGAAAAAATAACTTTTCTTCATATGAAAAGCTATTTTCATAAGCTGTGCCAAACTAAGCCTAAAATTACAAAGAAAACTCTGGTAGATTTTCTGTAAAATTTATAAGTAATAAATGGGATTTAAGTATTAATTAATGAATTTAAATTGATTGAATGATTAAAAAATGGATTGTTCATGAGTTCTACGGGTTTCCGGTGACATTAAGTCTACCCGTGCCCTAGGACCGTCGCGGCCCAAAAGTAGGTCGTGACAAGTTATCAGCATTATCCGTTATGATTTTCATCTTCTTGTTATATATATATATATATATATATATATAAGATAGAAAGAAGTGCTTAATGAAAATTGATAAAACCGATAGTAAATTGAAAGTGAATGAGAATTGAAAGAGAAGATTGAGACAGTATATGATCAATTGATATTGATTATGTTAGAATCAATTTTAAATATGTGTTATAAGTAATAGCATAATAAGAATAATGTTATTGTAAATGATTAGATGATAGGATGTGTGCACTGATGATGAGAAAGTATGATAAATGATTCCAAATAATAGAGAATATGGAGCTATTGAGGTATAGAATAGTGAAAAGTTAAGGATATGATTGTAATGAAAGACTAGGTATATGTTATAGCAATTAAGTGAAATGAGAAGTAAATGATATACTAATAGTTCCTATAATGGTATACATAATTGATTATTAAGGTTCAAACCTAAGTAAATTAATATTAAGTTATTGATTATCGTAGTTTAGGGAATATGATCATGGGAAATGAGTTTATGGTTGAAATAATAAGTACAAAAAAAATAAGAGATTAGTGCAATGATATTGATAAGGTGATTGAAAATATTAAGGTATAGTACATTAAAAGTCTAAGTACTGTATTATCAAATCTTTATGAATTATAGGTTGTATGCTTGTCAAGACCCATTTCTGAATCGCAATGGTTCTACGATGCTAGAGATGCCAATGGCGACCGGCACCCGTAAAACTCAGTATCACATGCACAATCTATAACCATCAATTAATTATCGATTTTACTTAATTACCATTCATTATGTCATTCTATAATTCTTTATGTAATTTAATGCAATTGGCTGTAATAATAATCACATATCATATTAGCTTTAAACACTATAAGTCATCATCATAAATATATATGTTCATACTCTAACTAACCCATACATACCCAATGAGTAGCTAGAATATGAACACCAAAAATACATAATTCAAAATAATTACATATATTAACAGTGAGCAGAAATCCACTGGATGTCAGAAGATGAGATTCTGCAGTCTACTCCTCTGCTGAAATGGGTAAACAAAAAAAGGGTGAGTGTATAAGATACCCAGTGAATCTATATGCATCGCCAATAAATATAATAGTTAACAAATGAAACAATGGTATCAATAGTTCAATGTAAACAAGTTACAGAATAAAATACAAATGGTGACAAAATAACCAATAGATATATCATAGGATCGGTATAATATGAAAGATAGATAAAAGGATGGACTATAAGGAATCATACAGTCTCCAGTAGTAATAGTATGGACTATATCCGAGCATACAGTATCCAATAATATCCATATCAGTAAGCATAAAACTGATTAGGTCTTATGGCCAAGACCATAACCCTTCCTAACTAGGGTATCAGTAATACAATGTGTACATCGCCGATAGTATATTCCTATTACCCTGTCAGATCGGTAGCTTTGTCGAGCCACATTAGGATCAATATGAGAAAGGAACATATCAATGGACACCATTATGAAACAATGGTATCCTCCATATCAATAAGTTCAATATCATTCAAATCAATTAGCAATAGAATCAATGGCATTGCAATATATGAAATACAATCAATGATAGGTGTTATAGTAAACAACAAAGGTATGGAACAAAGGTTGGTTTGACAAATGAAATCAGTAGGCCAATTGGTATGCTAATGTCGCTGGCGACGATGGCATTCAAATGATACGCCTATGGAATACAAAGCAATAGGCGAAGGCAAAAACAACTAGGTATTTTGTCAAACACTTGGTGGGCACAAAATGGCAAGCCAATAGGTTAGGGTTTGGTGCAAATTTGGCATGCCTAATTCAACCAACACAAGATCACATTGGAAACAACACAATAGGATACAAATATACAAGATTAAACAACATTAAAGGAATCAAAATAGCATAGGAATTCAAAGGAAAAAAAAAAAGAAAATCAAAGGCAATGAAAAGTACATTATGGTTCGGCCAAATTGAAGAATTTTCATATGGTTTCCAATCAACATTCCAAGGACATAGGCATGTAATTTGATGCATATAAGACTCACCTAAGGCTTCCAATTGTCTTGGAAAATTGATTTCCCACCAAAAGATAAGCACAACTTGTGCAAATTTGATTTTCTACACCAAAACAACCATCAATTAGTTACCTAATGGCCTCCAATTAATATATTCTAAAATCAATTAACACAAACTAACTCTAATTCATTAAGCTCATTCAAACAACTTCAAATAGGTTAGTCAATTTAGGGTTTTCTATCATAATGCATCAATTGATGCAATCTAACCTAAAACCCATTCAATTCAACTCCAAAATCATCTAAATAAACCATAAAATTGAACAAACTAATTTCTTACCTTGAATGGTTAATGGAGCCAAAATCTTGATGAAGAATTTCCTTGCATTTCTTTAGCTTTCTAAGTAAATCAAAGATGGAGGATGGAAAAATAATGGTTAAACTCAAGTTTTCTATGAATTTTCTTAAAGAAATTTGGTTAGAAAATGAAGAAATGGAATGGGAGAAGAAGAAGAAAGTGGTTCGGCCATATGAATAAGAAAGAAAAAAGATAGTAAAATTTGTTCTAAGTGTTGCTTATATAGGAAAATCAATTGGCAAATTACATTTTGGTCCTTAAGTTTCCAAGTAATCATACTTTGACCCCAACTTCTTCTATAATTTATTCCGTCAAGATTTGAATTTCAAAGTGGGGAATTAATAGGCTTATTTTAATTTATACTTATTTATAAAAATAGTTTTAGAGTCATTCTGAAACCCAGACAGACTCATTTCCACTATTGACCTTAAAGTTTTATTTATTTACGGATTTGTCATTAGTTACTTTTTCAGTGTTCCTAAATGTTCTTTACCACTTTATGTTTACCAAAATTACACTTGAATTTATGTGATCTTTTACCCTCTGGTCAATTTTAGAAATTTATTTGTTGACTGGACATTTAATTTCTCAGCAGTGTTCCCAACACCACCGATTTTCGGAAAAGTAATTTGTTCGCTTTCTAACTGTGTCTCTAAAATTATTTCCCATCATTTCACTGCCTTTAAACCACATACTAAGAATTAAATCATGCATATGAGTTAGGACTTTCTAGGATGTTACATTCTACCCATTTCAAATAAATTCGTCCTCGAATTAAAATAAAATGCATACCTCATTGCTGGAACAGGAATGGATCTCTGCCTCTCATCTCCTACTCACTCTCCCAAGTGCACTCCTCTATTGACTGGTTTCTCCAGAGCACTTTATGTAGGAAATCGAAATCAGAAAAGGGCAGCGAAATAAAATTTTTATTCGATTTCCTCCATGATCCATATGAAAATCCATATCAGAAGGTTACGGTTTATACCTTTGGTTGATGATTCGACTACGAAAGAACAATTCTGAGTCAGGAGTAGAAGCTTTTGCGCCTTTTGCCTCTACGGTATCCACATAAACGGATCGTATCTATCTTGATTCGTCTCACGAGCAAGAAGATAATCTCCAAGACATTTTGCTAGATTAGTCAAAGAGAATTAATATTAGGGTTCACTTCTTTTTTTTTTCTGAAAAATGGCAGAAAAATTAGTCTCACCTAAAAATAACCTCACATGTATATTTATAGGCCTTTAACCCTAGCATTAGGTCAACTAATAAAACCCTAATTCGCCCCATCTGACTTTGGGATCGAATTTTGGGCTTATATTAGTTCTTAGCTAAACAATTTAGCCCAATGCTTATTTTTTAATCCATCTCATGAATTAAAATTCCTATTATCGATCCGATCAAAATCTGTGACCTTATAGGTTCCCATAATATTAGCAGTTACATAAAATCATATTTTATATCATAAGCAGTGAGCGGTGTCTAGCAACACATCAATGCTACCTAAGTCACGAGAATGTCAATGACTCGACATAACCTTTCTTGTGATAAAATTACCAAGTAATTAAATCCTTTTGTCTTAGATGTCTCGATTGAACACGAG
>CANXYC011218461.1:0-10993 GCA_948193065.1 Aleurites moluccanus | reverse complement strand
ATTAAGGTAAAATAATCTATTTTATAGGTTTGGGTACAATTGCAATTTTTCAAAAAGGTTCGGGTCTTTATGGTCAGTAAGCCTTCTACTTAATATGCCAAGTGAAATATTAATTCTTTCTCAATATCCACCACCACCAATCATGATGGTAGGAATGGTAACAGAGCGGGTTTTGCCATCTCCATTCCTGCCCCACTCCCTAGAACATGTGCCTCAACCCTTCCCCATAGAGTAACGGGGCACAAAATTCTTCCTCAACTCATCCTCACACATACACACACATATATATAACAAAAATATGTATTTCACCAAGTACACACAACATGCTGATTGTTAGGTTTCCAAAATAACTTTAATTGGCAGTCATGGCTGTAATCACAAATGCAGTTGCAGAATAAGGGCCATTAAAAACTTGTCACAACTGTTATTGTCTTTTTTTTTTCCTTTTTTTGTGGCTTTGCATAGACTCAGGAAAAAAAAAAGATTAAAATCCCATATCTCCAGCAAATCTCTAAACAGAGAATGCACAAAACAATAATAATGTTGACCATTTAATTCCTAAGTAAGATCAAAGTAAAATGGAAATAACTACAACTAACACAATTTGCCTAGGAAAAAGGAGAAACAGCTTGAACACAATATTGTTAGCTAGGACTTAGCTTTTACTTTTAGTAGAACAAGCAAGTTGGCTATTTAAAGTTACAAGAAATTTATAAAATATCTGTGTTATTATTGTGCAACATGTAACTTTATAGCAAAAGTAATGCAAATATAAAATGAAGTGTTCAAAACCAGTCCGGAGCTCATTCTGACCAAGTTACATCAACTCAACCAAGTTACATCCACTATATTTTTTTATTTTTTTTTTTGAACTGTTACATCCACTGTACATAAATACCAAAAATTAATGTAGATAGTATATGCGCTAATTTATATATCAGTTCAACATATCACTATGGGGACCATAAATCAATTACTAGGGGATTATGAAGCATTGATCAAATCTACCTTACAAGATGGTGAACCCACTTCTTTTTATAAGCTGGCAGTCATTGTTTGAACCAACATTAAAAGTTAAAAAAAATAAATAGAGAAGACGGGGCATTCACCTTGAAGGTAGAAAGGTTAGCTGTGATTTTACTAAAAGCTTGACAATTTTGCTCCAAGAGATGCCTCGCTGTACCACTTATTCCTGAGATCAACAGAGTAACAAATAAGGACTATTCCTCAAACCCGTGACCTATAAAGTCAACAAAGGAACAACTTTACCAGTTGCCCCAAGGTTCACCCTCCACCGGAATTATAAATACATCAACAAAAACCACATACTTTGAAACTACAAAAATAAAGAATTTTTGTGATTTATTTAAATAAAGAACATGATAAAAATGAACTGCAAATTATGTCTTTGAAAGGATTGTATAAATCATGGGAAATGTGAAATTTGAGTAAATTTACAATTTTTTACAAGATTATTAATTTCTTAATATATATATATATGTATAATTATAAAATAAATCTAATACACATTTGTCATTTATATATGTAAATGTAAGTTATTCCTTGCTATTCAATTAACACTTCCTTTAGCTATTAAAAGTATTAATACATTGCATATTTAGTTATTATCTTAATTTATGTAATTTTATGAACATTTTCTAAAAAATAAAAAGTCAAGGTAACATCATCACATATGGCTTGATGCAGCAACCCTACAACCACCACTAACGCCATTTTTAAAACCCAATCATACTTCATACTTTATGTCCTTATACAGGCACCAAGTGGCACAATACTATTAGGAAAGAATATAAGTGTCCTACCAAAATCTTGATGATCACTAAATATTGTTGTCATAAAAGTTTCTAAATATACAAAACAAAAAAAAAATTCCTATGTAATCAAAACCTAAATATCTGACTGATCTTTCATTTTTCTCCATTAGCCTACCTTATAGTAGTGAAGTTGTGCCTAAATGAGATCCTAGGTCTGTGCCTCGGTCAGCCTAAGGCAATCCCTAAAGATCTGCAATGCCTCTCCCCCAGCCCCTAGACATAGCATACAAGTCAGTATGCAACCCCACCTCCCCCCTTCCAAAAAAAAAAAAAAAAAAAAAAAAAAAAAAAGAAAACCAAAAACCCCTTTATCTTCTTTTCCCAGTTCAATCTCTTTCTTTGTTCAAGTTCAAATTATTCTATCTTCTTTGTGTTCTTCCTCTATCTTAATTCCTTATTCTTTAAACTTTTTATCTTCATCCTTCTTCTTCTTCCCCCCTCTCCCTCAACCCTTTTTTTATTTCCAATAATCATTGTTCTGACATGCCCCTCCCTTTATATCTTCAACTGCATGATCAATAAGTGCAGCAGATCCTTCTATTCTTTTGCTTAAATTATCATCTGCTTCTATTCAAGTGACAGTGATGTGATGTGATTTTAATTATCACAATATGACTTTATATACCTGTTTTTTCTCCTTTGTTCCCCCTTCATTATCTACTTTTTCAATAGTTCTTATATAATTTTATGTACCTACTTGATTAAATAGAAACATTAAGTGATCACAGCTGACATCTCTAATGGTGATAATAGGGGAAAAAATTATGTTTAGTAGCATTTGCTATTTTCTTTGCATTATGTTGAACTAATTTTAGTAATTAACTTATATGAAGCTTGAGAAGGAGATTGTCATTATATGTTTTTGTTAAACCACATTCAATGGTGATAGCTTTTTTTTTTCTGCTCTTTTGCTTTTATGACTTGTGTTGAATTAGCACCAGTAATACTTCTTTGTAATGTCAGTGCTGATTCATGATATTTTTTTTTTTTAGTGCTTGGCACATCAAATCATCTCCTTCTTTTGCAAACATTTTAAATTAATTTGTGCCTCAGATCCCCTAGAGGATGTGCTTTGTGCCTTGCACCTGTGCTCCAAGTACAACATGTGCCTTGGTAGACCCGTGCACCTTATGCCCTAATTAGAGAAACCTCAACCTTGAATTTCAAATAACGTCGTATCTGTATTTCCTATATCATACAAACATAAGTTACAAAATTACACATATATGCTTGGAAGAAGAGGAGAAAGACAGTTACATACTACCTTAAAAGAACAACATTTAAGATTCTTGCAAGGAACATCAAAACACTAACCTTCAAAGGACAAAGATTTGCGCTGGTTTACATGATGCATCATTAGTGGATATACAGTCATGTTCTGTGGCACAGCTGAAAGCAAATTGATATTTGAGGATGATTCCACCAGCTTATCCTGAAGAAGCATAATCTTTAGAATACTGGTTCTTCAATCAACATTACATCCTAAAGACATTAATTGATTCAATAAATTAAAACGTCAATCAGATCTTCAGTGCTATGGTACAACTAAATTAAGTCCCTTGAGGTTTCTATTAACTTATCCAGCAAAAACATAGCAATCAGAATTCCAGCTGCCATAAAGTGCAAATTTTGTTATGAATATCTAATGTACAGCAATACATTTCTTCAACATGAAACTCATACAGAAAGTTTCATGATCAGAAGCTGCAGCAATTCACTGTTGTAAATATGTTGGATTGAAAAGCTTAGTATGAACATGTTGGGGAGTAATCTGATAACATAAAAGGTGTCATATGCATCTTGGTTGCTTGTAACTACGGTGCAGCATATAAAACAGGATTGCTTAGTAAGTGTAAAAGGTATGTATTCCTCTCTCTCTCTCTCACTCTCTCTCCCTCACTTGCACATACGCATACATGCAAATATATATTAAATACAGAACTTCCCTAATCTTCTTCCCAAAACACCTAATTTTTCAAATCCATAATGCATATGATACATATTGCTCAGCTATGCCCGATCTCCTATATCACAGTCATCATGTTGATATGCAAAAGCTAGAAAAAGGACAGCTGATAGACACTTCAAAATGAAGAGGAGAAATGTATTCAAAATATTAGACAATTTTCAAGATCAGAAACACAAATTATTATAACTGATGCCATATCCATGTAATTTATGGCCCAGCAGGATGCATTCTTTTCAATAGGGGGAAAAAAAACCATTGAAGGCATCAGGGCATGAAAAATTCATACCATAAAGAGAAATGTGACAACAGAAGGAATACTCCACAGCAAATAACATTAATGCCAGGCATCATATTGTTCTTATTCTTTCAGTTCAATATTTTCCTTATGATATGATGATAAGTGGAGTTCAGTATGCAGAGGGTGCATAAATTTGTTTCCAAAGCACATTTTTTTTCCCAAAGCATCAAATAAAACTAAAGAAAGTAAAGTCAATTTCATATAAAGATCTTCCATACCTTCCTATTATTGACCTTCTTTCCCAAATTATATTCTTCTGCTTTCCTTCGCTTTCTCTGTGAATGGATTTCATATTTCAACTCAAATAAAAATCTCTAAGATAAGTATCAAGCATGCAAACCCAGTAATGCATAATAGTTGAAAATTAAATTGGGGAAATTTAAAACCATGATGACTAGTTTCGATTTGGCCACAAATCATAAATTTTGAATAACAATAAAATCAGTGACTAGAATCTGTTGAAAGACCCACAGGAAAAGTTGATTTAAAGTTGTAGATGCCATATTTGAGGGAAAAAATGAAAAAAGAAGAGAAAATTCAGATAGAAAATAAAAAAAATTGAGAAAATAAAAAAATTGGTCTTTTTAGGGTCCATAGATGCTAAAAAAAAATATGAATTGGTAGCCACATTAGCTTTCAAACAAGTACTGGATGCTGAGGTCACTAACTAAAAGAGAGTAATTTGATGATTGCTGAGAAAATTGATAAAATTAAAGATTTGTGACTAAATTGAAACTTATTATTGTTCCATGGCCATGGTTGCAATTTAACCCAAAAACTTTTGACATTGAACTGAGAACACAAGTGAAGATCAAATAATAGAAAAAAGCATTAAGAGGAATCCATCATAGGAAGTTCACAAAACACAAGTATATTGACTTGAATAATTATTAGCCCAAGTCCCTGTCAGAGCTTCCATTCATACCAATCTTAGCACCTGTTAACTTTCAACCAAAATTATGTTTGTACCTTAACATACTTACCAGCCGACAAAAGTTTTTCTTTTGAAGAATGAACAGCGAAGAAAAAAAAACATTTTAACATCACAAACAAGTCTGGCCAACAATAGCAACCACAAGTTTCAAAGTTGTCAACATCATAAATAAGACATGAAAGGCATCATTACAAGGACAGAAGAACCTACCGTCATCCACCTACACCTCAATGCAACATCACGTACAGTTTTATCACGCAAGGTTGCTGCAATCTTTATATATCTCATAATACTGGGCTCATCAACAAATCTATATATTCAAAGAAAATTATCAGAAAGTGAAAATTTGACATATAAAGCAAAGTTAAATAAACATCAGTGTGAAATAAAAAAAATGGAAAAAATATCAGACGATCTCAAATAGACAGGGGACGCAGTCAGTGAAAGTAACCGTGCCCATATAAATTTATAAGGCCGTAAAAACCATGTTATGCTGAGAAACATCTGACAATATTAGCAAGAGCGAGCTATTGTACCATTTATAGTTGTACATACAAAACCAGAAGCTACAAGTACTCTGTTTGAAGTTAATATTTTAACAAAAAACAGATTGTATTTTTCTGTCAAGTATAAAATCACATAAATTCCCTTCTTAAAAAGTCCAAGCACCATTGGCCTTCCAAACCAGTTGAACAAGCAACCCCAGATATTAAAAACATAAAATATCAGGACAATAGATCATCAGTAAGACCCATTTTTACTTTAACTAATTCTTCATTCACTCTTTTTTATTTTTATCATCAACAATAGAATCGAAAATTGAACCACCACCTAAGCATAGAATTTCACTAGCACTCGCATAAAATCTTCATGAGCATGTCCATTTAAATAAATAGGTGACAGTTACGAAGGAAAAGCATAACTTAAAAACAAACTTCGTACTTATTAAGGCCTTCGTCCAATTTGTGCTGCTCATCAATAGACCACTCCACAGCCAAGCCTGTGTCATGCTTGAGACCAGGAGTAGGGTCAAGAAGAAGAGAAGAAGCAGAAGAATTGACAGAATGAACATGAACTATTCCGGGAGGACTGCTGTTAATCAAGCTGGAACTTCCAGGCAACATAACAGTACTAGCACCAGTATTCATCCCAAAGTAACTCCCCGTCGGAATCATCTCCGAGGAGCTATTTATAGCATCAGACTGAAAGGATATAGCGTGCCGATTAAGCGCAGAACCCAAGATTTCTTCACGGTGAAATCCTGAGTTGGACTGTGCTGCCATTTTTTCCCTGCCAAATTCTCTACCACACCATAATCCTACTGAACCAAGCAGAAATTCAATGTTTAGAGTCACATTTCAAGACTTCACTTGCTCTGTAAAAAAAATAGCATATAATTAGGTCTTTGTTATAAGAAAAAAAAAATCAAAACATAATCGACCTAAAGTCCAACAAAGCACACTCGAATTAGCAACCGCACTCTTGATAAGAAAATAAATAATAATAATAATAACTAAACTCAGAACCACAAAATAGAACCCTGTAATCCCCAAATCATTATCATTTCAAAAAGTTAAAAAAAGCTAAAAGTACTCTCAATCATACTCAAAGCCACTGTGAACAAAAAAAAAAGATCGGAATCAGCAAGCAAATAAACTCCAAATGGCAGAACACGAAAACCCTAAACAGTGAAAAAAACATGGAACGTATGGTAGTGAGAGAGAAAATAGAAGGCGTTGAGTTACTTTTTGAGAGGGCCACTTTCCGACGGAGCCTAATTGGCTTGTTGGGGGGCTAAATTGCCTTTGCCTTTTTTTTTTTTTTTTTTTTCTCTCACTCACTCATTCACTTGAGCCAACTACATACATAGTGTCATTTCTACTGATAAGCCTATCTTTCTTTTTTCTTTTTCTGTTCCTGCTTTCTCTGTGCGCGCGTTGAGAGACGAAAGATGGCTTACAGCTCTCCCAATGGCAGGGCAGAGGAAAAGCGAAGTGCTTTTTTTATATTTGGAAAATGAAAAATACATAAAAAAACAAAAAAATAAAAAGGATTTAATAATTGATGTTTCCAGATCTTGGAATTCAGCAACAGTGCGAATCCCCATAAGCATTTGATGCCAATTATTATGGACTCTCCACCTTTCCTTTTTTTGCTTATTTTTCTATTGTTTTATTATCTTTTGGATTTATATTTCCTTCAACACTAACATTATCTGCAACATACAATTCCTCCCTTAAATTAGGGCTGCTCAGCCTCTCCCCTTTGTAGGGAGAAAATACTCAATATTATTTTAATCAAAAGGCCACTTGCTTCGGAGTAGAGAACCAGAAGGCAAATGGAATATATTACCATTAAAAATTAATAATTATTTTATATTTGATTTATTAGAAAATCAAAATTTTTAAGTTTATTTATACTTGTTTAGTTAATTAGCATTTTTCTATTATGATCAATATTTTCAGAAAATAATTGAATAATTGATTAAAGAATCAGTAAAAATAAAAGGTCAGAGAGTCAGTCGAACCAGTTAAATAAAAAAAAATCAGTATATATATATATATATATAATTTGATAATTATTATATATATAATCAAAATAAATATAATATAATTATATCTAAATAAAAAATTTATATAAGATCATATTTTTTATAATATCAATCCAATCACATTTAAGTCAAAAATTATATATATAATAAGTTATGGACATTCACTTATTTAAATATCTACTCAATCAATAAAATAACATGTAATAGGATTATAATTTTGATGTCGGATAAGTTTTGAAATCGGGTAAAATTGAAACGAAATTACTGAAATTTTTTTAATTTCTTTTAACTCAAAATATAAAATTAAAAAATTAAAATTAAAAACATAATTTGTGTTTTTTTTTAATTAACTGGGTATTTTGTTGTATTTTAAAAATGATCTAATTAAAAATATAAAATTCTAAGCAAAAAAAATAGAAAGTTTAGTGGTCAAAATAAAAAAATGGTGAAAGTTTAGTGATAAAAAAAAAAACATCCTATACTGACGTGGATGTCACATGCTCCGATCCAGCAAAAAATTTATCAGGTATTATCCGATGAAACAATTTTCAAAGTATATATTATCCGATGAAACAATTTTCAAAATATAGTGATTAGTCGGTAACTTTTTTTCCTGTTAGTAATCATAATAGAAAAAAAAGTAAAAATTTAGTGATTACTGGTGTTAATTATCCCTTGTTTAGTTAAGTGGTTGCAGTTAGCTATTAGCAATCAACCTTAACTCTTTAACAATTTGGAATCCACATTTATAGAACTATACACTAATTATTACAAATATTAATTGATGAGAAATAAATATGGAGACTTAATTAGGCCAAGAAATAAATAGGTCAGCAAAGGAATGTGAGCCTGAAGATGGGCTTGCTATAAGAATAGGGCCTTAGAGAGATAACTTGCTTTGTCATAAGAGGGAGGTCCTCGCTATTAGAAGGATGGCTCGCTCAATCTAGGCTTGGGGAGTAAGCTCATGTTGCCTTCAAATGTGTGAGGCTGTAATATCTTAGAAAGTTATAACTCATATGCATGATTTAATTCTCAGTATATGGTTTAAAGGCATTAAAATGATGGAAAATAATTTTAGAGACGCAGTTAGAAAGCGAACTAATCATTTTTCTGAAAATCGGCGGTGTCGAGAACACTGCCGAGAAATTAGCAGTCTAGTGAACTAAAGAATTTCTGATTCTGACCAGGGGGTAAAAGATCACATAAGTGCATGTGTAATTTTGGTAAAAAGAAAGAGGTGACAAATGTTTAGGAACACTGAAAAGTAACCAATGGAAAAACTGTAAATAAATGAAACTTTAAGGTGAATAGTGGAAATGAGTATGTTTGAGTTACAGAATGACTCTGAAACTATTTTTATAAATAAGTATAAATTAAAATAAGCCTATTAATTTCCCACTTTGAAATTTAAATCCTGACAGAATTGATAGAATAAATTACAGAAGAAGTTGGGGTCAAAGTATAATTACTTGAAAGTTTAAGGACTAAAATATAATTTGTCATTATAATTTTTGTATAAAAGCCAACACTTAGAATTTTTGCCCATCTTCTTCTTATTTCTTCTTCATTGGTCGAACCTAGCTTCCATCTTCTTCTTTCATTTCTTCTTCATTTTTCACCAAATTTCTTAAGAAAAATTGATAGAAAATCTAACTACAAACCTAGTACTATCATTCCCCACCATTAATTTGCTTGGGAAGCTAAAGGAAACCAAGGAATAAAGGCTTGTAGAATTCGGCAAGAACACCCATTCAAAGTAAGAAATTAGTTTGTTCAATTTTATGGTTTATTTAAATGATTTATGAGTTGAATTGAATAGATTTTAGGTTAGATTGCATCAATTGATGCATTGGGATAGAAATTCTCAAATTTCCTAACCTAATTGAAGTTGTTTGAATGAACTATGTTAATTACAGTTAGTTTGTGTTAATTGATCTTAGAATCTGTTAATTGGAGGCCATTAGGTAACTAATTGATAGTTGTTTTGGTGTAGAAAATCAAGTTTGCACAAGTTGTGCCTTTTGCCTCATTTGAAGAAATTGGGTGAAAATCAATTTTTCAAGTCATTTGGAAGCATTAGGTGAATTCTATATGCATCAAATTACATGTCTATAGCATTGAATTGATGGATGGAATTTATTTTGTTGGACCACTATTTTGGCCGAACCTAATTATACTATTCACCCTTTGATTTTGTTTGATTTTTCCCTTGAATTCCTATGCCATTTTGATCCTTTTTATGTTGTTTAATCTTATATATTTGTATTATATATTTGTATCCTATTGTGTTGTTGCCAATGTGAACTTGTGTTGGTTGAGTTTGGCATGCCAAATTTATATCAAACCCTAACCTATTGGCTTACCATTTTATGTCCACCAAGTGTTTGACAAAATGTCTAGTTGTTTTTGCCTTGGCCTATTACTTTGTATTCCATAAGCCTACCATTTGAATGCCATCGTTACCAGCGACATTGGCATGCCAATTGGCCTACCGATTTCCTTTGCCGAATCAACCTATGTTCCATATCTTTGTTGTTTACCATACCACTTATCATTGATTGTATATCGTATATTGCAATGCCATTGATTCAAATGCCATTTGATTTGAAAAATATTGAGCTTACTGTTATTGATGATACCATTGTTGAATAATGGTGTCTATTGATATGATATTCACTTGTATTGACCTAAATGTGGTTTGATAGAGCTGCCGCTCCGACAGGGTAGTGGATACATACTGTCGGCAATGTGCACATTAATATTGATGCTCTAGCTAGGAAGGGTTATTGGTCCCGGCCATAGGACCTAATCAGTCTTATGCTTACTTGATATGTTGTAACCCTTAAAGGGGAACTTAGGAGGAAATTTTTCATTTCTTCTGAACATGTTAATATTATGTATTTATGCATGAAATTGATAGTTATGCATGTTATATGAGTTGATTTTATGCATAGAAGTGGTTTAAAGGCTGTTATGACAAAATCAGAAAATTTTGAGTTTTTAGTGAACTAGGGGCAAAATGGTCATTTCACACCCCCCTTCGAATTTTTATGGAATTAACATAATATTTGAAGGTAGAAAAGAATTTAAGGACATGAAAATGATATTATTAAGTTTATTTGAATAATTGTTGGAGAATTAAACTCGGTTAAAAATAGTTCCCGGCAAGCTGCTCAATTGAGATGTTTGAGGTGCTTCTTTTAAACTAAGGCTATTTTGGTCTTTTTCCTTTGCAATATGGAGTTATAGAGTATATGCAATCTTATGGAATCATTTTAGGCTTGATTAAATCTAACCATTGGATGAAAAGATGAAGAAATGGATGGTTGGATGGCTAGGTTTCACCAAAAGTACCATAAACCTAAAGCATAGGATTATGCCTTTGATATTTAACTTGATTTTT
>CANXYC011217852.1:0-27228 GCA_948193065.1 Aleurites moluccanus | reverse complement strand
CAAAAAAAAAAAAAAAAAAAAAAAAAAAAAAGAACTAACCTAGAAGCGGAGCGAAAGCATATGCTGATTTTAGTGAATTGAGTTAGAAATTTTAAGAGATTGACAGCTTGCAAATGAAGTCTTAAAGGTATTTACAAAATAGCCATTGATAGTATTTATAAAATTATCATTTGACTGTGTCCAACATGATAAAATTTGCGTGTGAGTATCAAACATTGATTCTCCATCTCAGTTAGCATGTCCATGCTTTCCATGTTGCATATCTAATTAGGAAAATAACAACCGCAACAAAAACAGAGCCAACAACAATAAATGAGGTAATGAGATAAGTGCGACTTTCCATGGCAGTGGTGGCTGCTAGGATTAGCTTCTTTTTGGAGAAACAAATTTGGTATAGAGACAAGGGTATTTTGAATATAATTTTTTTTAAAATTTTTTATAAAAGTAAAAAATAAAAATAGATGAAATGATTAAATAATTTAATAATTTAAAAAATTATTTAATTATTTTTTTAAGAAAATAGAAATATATATATTTTTTTAATTTCAAATAAAGAATAAATAATATTTTATCCTATTTTTATTTGAGTAATTTAAATTTTTGGGAGTGTTTTTTTTTTTTTTTTACATTTTGTGGGTGATATTTATTGTTAGGTATACCCTTATTATTATTTTTAGAATAAATTGTTAGATATGCTTTGTAAGTTAATGTATCATCACATCATATTATGTTATTTTTATAATTGAAGTTGTAAGGTAAATATATCCCTTCCCATTTTCATTGTATTTCGGAATTTTAAAACCAACTAATCAATTATTTTTCAACCTAACTATTATCTCTTGTTAATGGAGAGAAAACCACCTAATGCAAGATGTAACATCTAAAATAATTTAATTTAATTTTGATTTATTACTAAATATTACTAAATAAATATGGATAATTAAAACATAAAATAAATTGAATTTATTATTTAATAATTAATAATTAATAGCTATATAATAATTGATTGTTGTAATTAATTAATAAATAATTAATATTTAATTGATTGTTATAAATATTAATAAATTGAATTTATTATTTAATAATTAATAATTATCTAATAATTGATTGTTGTAATTGATTAATAAAATTATTATGATTAATGAATATTAAAAATAAATATTAATATTTATTTTTTAATTAAATATTATTTTTAAAAAGATAATTTAATCCTTTTTATTTAAATTAATATAAATTTTTTCTTAAAAACTCTAAATTTGAGCTTTTATAAAATTTAATTATTTAGCAGCAACCTAATAATTAATAACTATAACTAATCAAATGAGTTTAATATAATTATTTTGAATAAAAAGCTAATAATTGTATTAAAATTTTTTATTAAACACTCGTTAATTATAGCTGTCTTTTTTAGTACTTGGTTATTGGGGTGTACATAAATTGATTTATAAATAATATATCAAACTAAATTGATATTTTCAATTTGATAAATTTTTAAATCCTAAATTAAATTATTGAGATCAATAATTTTAAATTAGTTGATTGATTAAAATAATGGATTCGATTTAGATGGAATTAAAATTTTAAATTAAAATTGATTATCATTAAATATTTATTTAATTTCTAAAAATTATAAAAACAAAAAAAAAATATTTATAAATATCTTCAGTAAATGCTATATAGCTTGTTGTCTGCGTTTTGAGCAGTCATAAAATTACATAAATTATTATTATATTTTTAAATTTTATTTATTTATCTATTAATTATTACATTAAACATAAATATATTAACAGAATTTTGTATTAAAGTGTTGTATGTTTGCATATATTATAAATTAAATCATAACAAAATTATAAGATGAAAATTGCTCCTCAGTATCAATTTTTTCTGATGAACTGAGGAAACATTGGTTTTAGTTGCTTTCAGGGACACTATTTTTCTTGATATTTGATGTTGCTGGTGAAGGAGGAGGTGGAAGTGGTGGCGGAGGCTATTTTCAGCTTCCACTTCACCAAGAAGATGTTTCAACAAGAATCCAAATGCATCTTTATCGCCAGATAGAAAGCCCAAATGCATCTCCAATAATTGGAGTGTTTTTGGTCCAAATTCAAGAATTAGCAGTGTTTTAATTTAATTTAATTTTCTACATCTATTGCAAATGGGTTATGAATTTGAAGAATTAAAGGAAAGCTTCATTGAAAAGCCCTTTTTTTTTTTTTTAAGTTTATGGAAATTAATGGATGAAAAAAAATAAATTAATAAATAAAGAAAATTTTAGTTTTATCATATGTATAAACGATATAAATAGAGGAAATGACTAAATATATTGACGGAATAAAAAAAAAATTAAGAAATAAAAAAAGTAAGTTTTTTAAAAAATAGGGATAAAATTATTAATTAGGTCAAATTTTAAAAAATAAAAAGTAATTTATTTTTTTAAAATTATCAGTAAAAACATAATAATTAAAATCCCTATAAATAAAAAAATGAATTTTTCCATTTTTAAATGATCTCTTTTTTTTTGATGAATTCTTATTCATAAATTAATAAACTTTTCATATTTCCACATTTTTTTAAACAATGACAAATAATAATGAATATAAAATAAGATATATAACAAGAAATTTTATTTTCTATTTTTTATTGAGCTTGCACTAGATAATAATGATGCTCATTAGGGGTTGGAAATAAAATCGATCAAATTGATTAAATCGATTTAAATTAAATTAAATTGATAGTTTCAAAATTTATTTAGTTTAAAAAATAAAGTAAATTTAATGTTCGATTTAATTTACCATTTGATATTTTTTTCCTCGATTTTAAATTAAATTAAACTAAAATTATATATATATATATATATATATATATATTGTTTTTTATTATTATTATAATTAAATATATTTAATTTAATTTTATATACAATTACATATTTTTTAACTCAATATTAATTTAAAATTTTAAAAAATATCATTAATTAAAATTAATTAATAGAAATAAAAAAAATTAATTCTTAAAAAAAATATAAATTTTAAATGTGTTAATTAATAGAATATATAAATTTTGCATTGTATATTTTGAAATTTTTTATTATTAATTTTTTTAAAAATTTATAATTAAATATTAACTATTTATAATTTTCTTTATTTAAAATTAATAAATTAAATTTTTTTAAATAAAATAAAATTAAAGAAAATAAAATAATTTAATTTAATTTAAAAAATATTAAAATAAAAAAATTAATTTAATTTAATAATAATTTTTTAAATCGATTAAATAAAATATCAGCTAATACAAATAATTAAGAATATTCCCCAGACAATAGTTTTTATTCACGGAAAAAAATGATGGTGACAGAGGAAAGAGATATCTGATTTTTATTCATAGAAAAAATTGATGGTGACAGAGGAAATAGAGACTGAAACAATTTTTGTAAACTATAATGATTGATTTAAGAGATAAGCTTCAAATATGAATTTCGTATTTATTTTTGGAAGTACATCTTTTTTTTTTTTTTTTACAGTTTAAATATACATTTAATATTATTTAAATTTAAAAAATAATAAATAAATTATTATATAACCTCTGAAATTTGATATGATTAACTAAATCATTCATGTTTTATTTATAACAAAATTCCTCTCATCATCTTCATTTATTTCTTGATCATTAGTCATAATCCAATAATTAAATATGCCATAATTAGGTTTTAGATATAATAGGAAACTTTGAGCAATAATTATAATGAAAATATATATTATATATTTATGTATATATAATCTTTAGCCAATGAGGTGAGTTGGGTTTAAAGCAATTTGTGTAAAAAATGGAGAAGAAACGATCTTGGGCTTGTACTTTGGTTGTGCAGTTTTTTCTCTGTATTTCCATCTACCTTTCTTTAAACTTGGGTCAATCTTTGAAATCCATTTATTATACCAGAGATGGCAGAACCAGAACCAGACCTCATGATGTTTATTTTCTGAGTGTAAGAGGTGGCTATAGGTCCCTTAAACAACAGATCCATCTTCTCAAACTGGTAAATTTCTAACCTTTCTTTATTGAATTATTTTCTTTTCATTTTAGAAAATTTTGTCTTATTCCTATAAAGTATGGCAATTGGTGTTTTGTATTTGTTTCTGGACATGAAAATTTTGTCTAATTGTTGTATCAGGCTCAATTAAGACCAAAAAAAAAAAAAGATTGTTATTTAATTTTAATTTTCCTTTTCTTTTTTTTCTTTGTTAGTGATTTGGCTATAAGAATTACTCGGTTTGCAGTTGGTGTTTATCATTTGCCAAATCTTTTGAAATTCGGTGATGTTTTTAGTGGAGGGATTGGTTTATATCCTCCTCTTTTCTTGATCTATAGATAATCTATGCTTTTGGGTTTACATGCTATTTGTTAAATTAAAATTTCCATTATCTTAAGCCTAGTGTTTTTGCCCAACTTAAAAAGAAAAACTAATTTATCTCTTTTTGCACTACATAGTTCTGGTTTAGTCAGGTTAGCAAAAGTTTTTTGGCTTGTTATATTCGATACACTTGTATAGTTTTGACTGGATGTCTTGATGTGATGTAGATGGAGAATGTGGCAGAAGCTTACAAAGCAAAGTTTGTGGTGAACATTAGTGAGCTTGGAGAAGATGATCCACTCACACAGAATGTAAGATTATTTTCATGTCCTCTTCCTCCTCAGTCTTTTCTCTCTAGCCCCCCAAAACATTCAATTAACGAAGTCTGTTAACTTATCATCAATTCGACTTCTATTGAACCCAGTATTTAGTTAGTGTTAAATGTGGGTTAAGATTTTAGACAATAGTTTTTATGCATTATTTCACTTTGGGAAATATTGATGGAAAAAGGTTTCTTCCTAGTTTAATACACTATTATTAACTTCAAAAATTAGCAACTACCCTACATTTATATTTTGCAGGCAAGCAGACTCTTCTCATCAATGAATGTTCCCTGGTATAACATACAGTTGCAATCAGTACTTGTCTTTGGTACATTTTTATTGCTTGCAAAATTTTGTTCCTGCCATATCTCGGATCCTGATAGGTGATTCCCATTTTCTATTAAATTACTTTGCTTCTGTGGGTAGTGATCCAAAATAATGCTTATAGGTACACTACTAGAGCTTCAAAGGGTTCAAAAATTGATTGCTTCCTGGGGCAAATCAATATAACTCGTGGAAAAATGTTAACCGTCGCTGGTGTGGATACCAAATATTTACAGGTACATTCTTATATATCAAATTTACACTATTACATTTGTCTATAATGGACACATCAAGATATTACCAGGATGTATAATCTGTCTGCAATTATATATCTGAACTTAACAAGTGAAGTTGTTATTGTCAATTATCATATACACATCATGTATCATCTTTTTTGTTCTTATTGGGGCAATTTTTTGATAGTTCGGATCATAGTTTAGTTATCCACATGTTATTCCCATCGCTGTTTATCTGCGTATGCAACTTTTCAACATTTTCTTATGTGTATGGGGTATATTCTGCATTTTGACCAGAGTTAGACCAACTGAAATGCTATGTTCTTGGGTCTCAGCAAAGTGGTTGAGCCCTGCATTTGGATACTTTGTCTTCAATTGCTCGCTCGAGCTCTGCATTTTAACTGGCTTGTTTATTTGTTTAATTTTGCGTTGTATCATATTGTTGTTTCATTATTTTCTTTAGTGTTTTCCTTTCTGTTTCTGAAGCAAACCTAAGTTGAAACTTTTAAGGATCTAATGCTGGCGGGATCAACAAGTGGCTTTGGAAACAATCAGTTAAATTGGCTAACACAAACACTCGAGGCTGCCACCAAAAGCTGGTAAAGACGGTCGTCATACAATTTGTTTCCAAATTATTTCTGTCTTAAATGTTTTGGACATAAGCTAGTATTGTAAATGCTAAATAAATTTTAATGATTTTAAAATGTTGTTTTCAGTTGTGCCGTTCTATGTTTATGTTTAAAGTTTTTTGCTTGAGAATCTTGCATTATGATTTTCATTTTGATATCAATTCAACTTGAATTATTGTGGTACAACTGTGTTGTATTCATGAGTTACTGTTCTCTCCCAAAGTTGGTTCTCTGTTATTTAAAATGGCTTTTTCACTCTATGTAAATTCAGGTTCATAGTTGTTGGATATCACCCAGTGGTAGTTTGTGAAAAGAAAGAGGAGCAAGTTGAAACAAAGCTAGTTTATGAACCTCTACACCGTATTTTCATGAATTATGGTGTGGTAAGAAATGAAGATTTTTCACTTTAAATATCTATAGGAAAATCTCCATGATTATGGTTTTAAGACTACTGGATACACACAAATGTCGACACTACTCCAGGTCAAAATCAAATCTTAAATACTATTCAAAAGGATGTCAAAATACTTTGATTGGTATATAAGATAAAAAAAAATTTCACCAAATTGGATTAACCTATATGAATATTGTTTTAAAATATTGAAAATTAAGAACTTGCTGTTGCTGTATTTATGAAAATGACTCATTATTTTTTTTTGTTCTTCAGAATGCGTACCTAAGCACACAGGGTTGCATTAATCATACTCTTCAAGGTGGTGTAGCTTACATAGGCATTACTGATCCTATTAAGAATGAACCTTATTCAGCTCCTTCAAATGGAAGTTTTACTTTTGGAGGGTGAGTGCCTTGATTTTCAATACTCAACGTTGATACTTGGCTCATGCAACATCTTTTTCTTTTTAATGAATATTCCACTCAGGCAACTTGAACTGTCTGATCTTTTTTGCATCAGGGAAGTGGATGATGGGTTTCTTCTTCATAGAGTTAGCTCCCTAGAGATCGTAAGTATAATCTTTACCATTTTTCCAGCACATTAGAATTATTTCTGAAAACACCTATTGCATGTTTGTTAGAACTTAGAACTTAACTGAACATAATGAAAATGTAGTCTAAATAAAAACTCAAATAGAAATTAATTTCATTACACTCCATTACCCACCTTAAATGTGTTACCCTAATATTTAAATTATTCTAGCATTACGTTACATATCAGCCAACCAAGATGATACTGTAATATACAAATTCGAATACAGTAATCACCCTCAGTTTCCTGTGTGAATAAATGCATTTTTTAGTACTTGCCAAAACCTGAAATTATTCATCTTCCAATGGCAGACGACCTATTTCGTTTCGTTAAGAGGTGAGGTCGTGAACAAAATTGTAATCCAACAGGAGGGTAAGGCGGTCTTGTAAATCAATGATTGAAAGGACAAAAACAGAATCTCATCCATTCTCAAAGCCGTGGTGCAGTTGCTTCTTGCTTCTTGTATCTTCATTTCATCAGCCATTCATTATAAACTAGCCAGCCTTGAATCATTGGTAATTTTAGGTATTGTTTTATTTATATTGATTTCCCTGTAAATCACAATTTTTCTTGCAATCTTTTTTTCACTTAGAGCTCCTTGAAAATGTCAAATGTTCTTCTTGAATTAAATTAGATTTTTGTGATCTATTCTATTTCATCATCCATTTCGACTCAAGTCTTGCAAATTTGAGCTCAATCTTTCATGCCGTAGATGCCGGCCTATTATCATATGGTGTGCTCAAGATAATTAAAATTAGAGTTAATTTCTATTTAGTTTTTGAAATTTTATCGAAATTAATGAAATGATTTTTGCATTTTAAGAAACTCATTATTTAGTCCATATCTTTTTGTTCCATCGTATAAATTGGTCATTCTGTTTATTTTTACCTTTAAATACCTATAAAATGATTAAAATACCCTTTATCTGTAGGGATCATTTCATTAATTTCGATAAATTTTAGGGATTAAATAATAATTAATTTCTAAACTTTCGATTATTTAATATGAATTTTTTTAAACCCAATTTTTTTATAGGAATTTTTTGTAACTATATATAGAGAGTGAGAGAGATCAATTATGAATTTTATTTTGGTATAACGCTCCTAATTTAAAAGAAAATAAAAGAATTGTATTTTAATTTTTAAAAGTTATTTACATTTTATTTTTAATTTTTTTTAATGAAATTTGTAAAAAAAAAAAATTAAATAGAAAGATCAATTCGTATAATTAAATCAAAATATAAAAATTAAATAGTAAATTTCTTAAATATAAGAATCATTTTGTTATTTTCGATGAATTTTAAATGATGAATTTTAAATATTAAATAGTAATTAATCCTTAAAATAATGTTGGGAGGGGCTTTGCTCATGATGGGAGTTGCAGGTTATAGCTCAAACAGAGGAGTAGCCATGCTTGATTTTTTACCTCAAGTAAGCAATAGGTAAGGTAAATTTGATGGTTTTGTAGTTGGTAAATGGCAAGCAAAAGTCATTGATACTTGTGGTGTTGGTAAAGAATTGATGGTTTGTGTGAAGCTTGAGGATTTTATTCCCATTTTTATCATTTATTGGCTTGAAAAATTATAATTGAAAATTTCAAATGATTAAGGTTTTATTTAGTTTTACATATTTTTTTTTAAATTAATAATCAAATTGAAAATGATAGAACTTAATCTTTTTTAAAATTATTCATTAACTTTGTGCTCTTTATTTTATTAATATTTTTTATTTTTTAAAATATTTTTAACATATTTCTATTAGGATTTTTTTTATTAAATTTAAATACCTGATTTTGATATTTTAAATATTAATGTAAAAAAATATGAATTAGTTGAAAAAATAATTATATATATACTTAAAATTTAAGTGAGATTTATATAAATACAATAATATGGTAAAAAAATTGATGATATAGTAAAAAAAAATGATTAGTTGGTGGATATGAATTCTTTAAGTATTAATTTTATTAAAAAAAATTTAAAGTGATATTTATTTTTTAAATAATTTAATTTTATCATTAAATTAAATTAACACAATGAATATCAATTTATATAAATTAATTATTTAGAACATTATATATATATTTTTAAATAATTTTTAAATATTAATCCCATTTTTTAAGCCTAGTAAAATGACTAGAACACCCTCCCTCATAGGATCCACATTATCAAGGCCTCTCAACGAGTAGGGATAACAATGGGACCAGGTAGGGCGAGGGCGGGAGAATCATCTCCATCCCTACCCTCGCCTTAGCGGAGAATCCCCATCCCCATCCCTATCCCTATCTCTATCTCCGTTCCCGTTTCACATACGAGAATAATTTAATTCTCATCTCCATTTTCATGGGGATCCTCGTTCCCTGTGGGGATCTTCATTCCCTACTTAAATTTTATATTACTAAATTTATTTATATTTATAAAATTTATAAATAATAATTAAAAATTTATTTAGAAAATATTAATAAATTTAAACACACAAAATATCAACCAAACATAATTAAAATATAAATATTTTAATACATAAAAAATATTCATTAATATTTTTTAATAAAACATTAAAAATTCAGCATATAATAAATTATGAGTAATTAAATAAATTTAATCTAATAAGTGATTTTAATAAATTTCAACAATCTCATTAAAATTATTTATTAAACAAATTATTTCTTTTATATATATATATATATATATATATATATATATATATATATATATATATTATTAATTAATATAATTTTATACAAAAAATTCCTATCCTATTTGCCATCCCTATCAACGAGGGGCAAAAATGGAAGATGAGAAAAATCAAAGCCGCTATAAACACAGAGCGGAGACCAACCTAGGGTTTTGACACTCACTGGAACAAGAATGAGGCTCTTCTCGGAGCCGATGATTTCGTGAATCTCTCTTTCTTTCTCTCTCTCTTTTTCTTTTCTTTTCTTTTCCTCCCTATCTCTTTCTCACACACACATCCACATATACATGAACCTGAGGCTGTGATGATGATACGTTCTATGTTCCAGTGAGTGTCCAATCAGGCAAAAATGGCAAAAGTACCCGTTTCTTCTTGGCGGGGCGACGATCCGGATGGCGGATGAAACTATCAGTGTCATTGGCAACCGGTTGTTGCAGCCATAGCGGTCCACCTTTCCTTTGCTTGATCATATGCGAATCTGAGCCTCCTCTACTTTTATTATCTCCATCGTTTTAGAATATATATTTTTGGCCGGTGGGGAGTTTGGATAAAAACGTAAAAAAATAGTATTTTGTTAAAATAATTTAATTTTATTAAAAATGAATTTTAATAAAAAATAATATTTTATTAAAATAATTTAATTTTATTAAAAATAAGTTTTAATTATAAAATTTTTTTCTCAATTTTTAAAATTTATATTAAATATTAAAAATAAAATAATTTTTTTTATCTAAATATTTTAAAAATTATAAAATTTTTAATTTTAATATTAATTTTCTCCTAAAATATAACTTATATCGCATTATCCTAACACCTTTTATATTTCAAGATTGAAATTCTGTAGTAATGATCTCTGAATGAATGAATGAAACTTCACTTGCTATAAATTTATTGGATACAGATAAAATATTAGGCATTTTATTAAATAAATATATTTAAATAAATTATTTGGCACATATTTAAATAATTTAATTTATTATTTATTATTTAAATTTTCTATTTTCTCAAAATATTAATAAACATAAAAATTATATCATTACAATAATATTATAATATAATAAATAATATATTATATTTTTTTAGTTCTTGGCATCATTTTCTTCTCATTAAACAATTAAATCTTTATGTTTGTATATGGAAAGAAAAGAAAATAAAGAAAATGAACATTAAACTGCAGTAAATTATACACCTTTTCTGAAAATAATTTTAAGATAAAATTTAATTTATATTAATATATAAATAATCAATTAATAAAACTTATTTAACATATATATAAAATATTAATTTTCTAATAAGTGTAATTAAAAAAATAAAAACTTAAATAAAATTAAATAAATAAAAAGTTTAAATTATATATATTAAATTTTTATTTTTTCTCATCTAATTTATTTTTATATTAATATAATTATATTTATTGGGAATAATAGTTTTTAACAACTGTTCTTAGACTAGGAAATAATAAAATATATATCAAATATTAAAATAAGAAAATTAAATATTATGCAATATTAAATATATAAAATATTATTCTTATTATTATGAAATATATTAAAATATTAATGTAATATTTTTTTATTTTTTTTATACATTTAATACTTTAAATAGAGAAATCTTATTATTTATTCATAGATTTATACTTCTAAATATAAATATATAAAAATAATGTAATTTGGTGTTGATTCTTATTTTTTATTATTATAACTTGAAATAATTTATATTTAAAAAATAAAAATAATTTTTATGATCATTATGATAATCAACCATATTAAAAACATAAATATAATTTATAACCTAAATAAATTAAAATATTAATTTTTTATCGTAACAATTATTATAAGTTAACTAAATTTTGTAACTTATATCACTTACCATTAAAGAATTTTAGTATAAAAATTTATTTTCAATTATTATCATTTAAATAAATTATATAACTTAAATTATAAAATAATTAGTATTATCATTAGGGTAAATTATAATTTAGTCTCAAAATTTTATTGAATTTTGATTCGAATAATAAAGTAGTCCCTTTATTTTGAGAACTATATGATTTAATCTTTATATTTTACTTCGTAAGACTATATAATTTTTCGTGTATTTTTTTTTTTTTACCTTTTCGTTAAAAAAAATTAAAAATAAAAAAATAAAATAAAATACAACCCAAACTACCCATATCTCTTCCCAAAATACCTACTCCCCTCTTGCAAGTCTCTCTGCCATCACCACTTAATCTTTTTCTGTCGTTGTCACTGCTGCTAAGAGCAACGCTGCTACCACCACTACCTCCATTGTGGCGCCACCACTACCCATTTAGACCCCAAACTTCCCACTCTTCTTCATTCTCATTTTACTAATTTTACACGTCCCAAAACCTTTCCATTAGACTCTAAAAATAAAACCAAACTCCAAATTCAAATTCATTGACTCAGCAACAGGGGATCCTCTACTCGGTGGCTTCCTCTGGTTATGGCTTCGTGCCTAGGCTTGTCCGTTCCCCACGCTCTTATCTTTTACCTTTTTGTGTGTGCGTGTGATTTTCCTTTTAAGAAAAGTTGTTTTGAGGGATTTTAATGAAGGTATTTTTTATTCTATTTCCTCCCTTCAATTATGTTTTTATTTATCAATTTTTTTGAAATTAGATTGGAAAGAGGATTTGGTGGTGGCTTGATTTTCCAAGGGCATAGGGCATTTATATTGGTGGTTTTACGCTAGAAATTGATGGAGATTTGTTCTCCGTCATGGCTATGGCTCTATCATTGTCCTCGATGTCGCTGGTGGAATTGGTCAGCCACTTCTTTTGCTCATGAGACTCCAAGTCCATTTACATCGGTTTTAACGGTGGTGGCAATTGTGATTTTTTGCATGCTGGTGGTTGAGATTTTAACATCTAAAAGCGTATATATTTTTTTTTCATTTGCTTATTGAAAATGGTAGGAAATTAGAAATTTTGTGTAGCCTATTTTGCTATTTTACTAAAGAATTTATTAAGGGTTCGTTTGGGGAAAGAATTGGAATTGAAATTGAGAATTTCAATTTCAATTCTAATTCTCTAGAATTAGAATTCTATTGAAATTGTAATTCTAACATTTGTTTAACACAAAAAATTGAAATTGAAATTGAAATTAAATAAAAATTGGTGACGATGAAAGTGGCATTGGATGTCACGGCCCGCTGCGGGCCGCGATGGTCTTAGGGTATGGGAAATGCCGAAGCAACCGGCACCCGTAGAATCCATCAATCACTACAATGTAATCACAATATCGCAACGGAAACATCTCATAACCATCACCAATCACAAAATAGTAAATAATCATTCACTCACATAAATACTATTCATTCTGTCACTCTATCATTTATTATGTAACTTTTTGTAAATACTATAATCATATCATTCATAATCTCCAATATTCTCATACATACATGTTTATACTCTAATCATACCATATATAACTCATGGAGCAGCTAGGATATGAACATACAAAATATTCAGTGTTTAAAATAATTACACTGCTAAAACACTTGCAGAATCTATAGAGAGTCAAAAGAGTTAGAATATCTGCCTCCTACTCTGCACCTGAGAGGTAAACAGTGAGAGGGTGAGTATATATGATATTCAGTGAATCTAATATGCATCGACTAATAACAGATAATGGAATATCAATAAGCAATAAGTAGATAACATAAATGAATCAAACTGCTCAGAATGTTTGTAATACATAATTAAGTATAAAATATAACTGTAAATAAACAATCACATCAATGAAGTATAAGTCACATGGATAAGATGGAAATGACAAATATAGAGCCATAAAACGCATAGAAACGGGTCTTATGACTAGGACATTCCTTTCTAGTATAGGGTATCAATCAATACATTGTATACAATGCCGACAGCATGAACTCACTATCCTGTCGGAATGGCAACTCTGTCAAATCACCTCGGAATCAATAGAAGTAATAAATACATCAATAGATACCATTTTAAATTAATGGCACAGGCAAGTATCAATAACTTATTAGTAATCAATTTAATGAGCATAAAGTCAATAAGATATCAATAATAATCGATTAAACGATGACCAAAGATCTAGCAATCAATAATGGGAACAAACATAAATTGGTCATTTGCGGCCAAAAAAATTGACGCAATTGGCATGTCATTGTCACTGGGGACGGTGGCATTCAAATTGGTTGGCCTATGAATTTTTCGACATGGTTTTGGTGCAACATTGACATTGCCCTAATTATCAACAAACATATACATGGAAAGCAATTTATAGGCAACAATTACAACTCATTCATCTTCATCAAGCATATCAATTTGGCATGGAAAACAAGTCCAAAAATCAAGCACAAAAATTAGGCATTTTGCCCTAAATGAGGTTCGGCCATTTTGACCATTTTGCACTAGAATTTCAATTGGCATTTTATCAATTTAGGCATGACAAATGATGTATAAAAGATTCACTTAGCACTCCAATTCACCAAGCAAAATTGATTTGCCTCCAAATTCCTCAAATTCTCACAATAGGCAAAATCGACAACTTTCTCCAAACGAATTTTCTACAAAAAATGTGAATATAAATTAATCACCAATAAATATCCAATTGACTTATTATATATTCAATTTACACATCCTAACTTATATGTACAAGATCACTTCACACAACTTTGATTTAGGATTTAAAAATTGGACAAAATTGCGTAATGCATCAATTGATGCAATTAAACCATTTACTCAATCCTACCAACATCAAATTAACCTAATTAAACCATAAAATCAAATAAATGAATATAATACCTTAAAACCCTCATTTGGCCGAAATTCTCAATGTTCTTGTTCTTGAATTTCCTTGATTTTCTATGGTTTAATTTGATGGAGGATGGATTATTTAATGTTTATTTTAAGTTTCCAATACTTTCTCTTCACAAAATGGAAGAAAAATCAAATTGGAACAATGGAAGAAAGCTCAAGGATGGAAGATGAATAAATAGGCAAAAAAAATCCTAAGGCATGCTTATATAGTAAGATAAAAATGATAAATTTCACTTTTGATCCTTCAACTTTCCTTAATTTGCTTTTGATACATTTTCGCTCGGTAATTTATTCTGAAAATTTCATCTGGAATTGGATTTCAAATTGAATATTCAAACGTCTTATTTTTATTAATACTATTTAATAAAAATATTTTCAGAACCGTTCTGAAATTCAAACTGTCGAATTTTCACTATTTTTCTAAAGTTCTATTTATTTACGGTTTTTCCATTACTTACTTTATCAGTATTTTTAAACATTTTTCTCATCTTTCTTTTTATTGTATTTACACATGCATATACATTATCATTTACCCTCAAACCAAAATCAAAAATTTATCCGTCGACTGTACTGATATTTTTGCGGCAGCGATATCTGTATCGACAATTTCCGAAAAAGTTTTTCGTTTTCACTCTAACTGAGTTTTCAAAATTATCATAAATCATTTTGATAATTTCAAACCATATACTAAAAACTTATTTCATAAAAACATATTATGCATTTATAAGGTATTACAGTTGAGTTGGAAATGGTGATAGACTATTAGCGGTGACTGTGGGGGTGATGGTGGATCGCTGTCGATGGCTGTCCGGCCATGACGGTCCAAAAAGCCATCATCGCCGGCGATGATCGTCAGACGAGCCACTATTACGCCATCGCCGGCAATGACAGACCACCATCGCCGGTGGTAGGGCTGGAGGTGGCGCTGGGAGTGTTGGTGGGAGAGAGAATTATAGTGATGATTATGAAATTGTAATTTTTATGGATTGAAAATGAAATTGTGAAATATATTTTTTAGTTATATTATAATTTTATGCAATTATAGTTAGAATTTTAATTTTAATTCTAAATAACTGTCAAATACTGGTATTGAAATTTCAATTCCAACTCTAATTTTAAACTCTCCAAACGGACCCTAATAGTAATGGTCATTCTATTTACCATTATAACTTTGTGTTTTTTGGCAACAATGTATTAATTATTTTTTTTTTTATTTATTTGGATGAGATGAAAAATTTAAAAATAAATGAGAAATATTTTAATTTTTTAATATGAATTTAATAAAAAAATAGATGAAAAAATTAATCATTTGATAAATAAATATTCAAAGATTAAATTATATATTTTTTAAAAAAAATAAAGGAACTATTTTATTATTTGGATGAAATTATAATTTGTCCTTATCATTATTACAATTCAAACCATTAAAAATATAATTGAGTGATAATCTAAATAAAATAATTGGCTGTGTAATTGGCACTCACATGAATAGTGTATACGAAGTTACAAACTAGTCTTGTAAATTATCGAACCATCACCTCAACGCAGTCGAAATCAGCAAAGGAATCCAAAGTTCAGAGTGGCAGACAAGTAATTGCCCAAAGCTAAAATGGGCCATTGATGTTCTCGACTACGGTGCAGCCGCACAGAAGTCATCACGCATAGAAAACACGTGTCTAACCACGGTAAAAAAAATAATAATACACCTAACCTTGGTTTAGCTATTATTGTTTACAAAATTACCCTCCCAGTTATTTCCATTTTAGCTATACATCACAATTCACAAAGTGATAGAACTTAAAACGACCAAAATGCCCCTTCATTCCACCTGTCGTTTCGAGCTTTATACGGCCAGAGGATCAGGATGCTTAGATCCATCAATTTACAAGAGAATCAAGCACTCGTTAACTTAAGAGAATGAGGCTTTGCTCTCAGTGAGGTGGTTTCCTCCCTCTGAACGGCTGCGGAGCCTATGATTTCACCGTCGTTTTTTTAAAATCCACCGTTCTTGCGAGTGTAGTATGTATGTATATATAATATATACATGCGTGTGCTGAGATCTGACCTTTTTAGTCTCCGTCGTCGTCATCATCATCATCATCATCATCTTTCATTTGCTTCGCTGCTACTTATAAAGAGGCTATGATGATTTTTTTGTTAACGAGTGCGAATATTAGACTTTAAGCAATGGGCTGACTGTTCGGCGGGGCAATATTGAGTTTTTCTGTGGAAATAAGCCTCGTCTTCTTTCATAGAAAGCTTCCTTCTTGCAGCCATAGTCTCTTTGTTCATTTCTGTTCGGTTTGGTCGGTTTGGCTTTCACCCCTATTTCTGTCTGATAAAATTGAATCTGAGCCTCTCTTCTTCATCTGAGTCTCCCTTGAATAACCAATAGTCCCCCCTGGGCTCTCTCTCCAAACACGATGGCTCCGCTTCCAAATACGAAGCACGAGGAAGGGTAAACCTGGAATAATGAAATAAAGATGATGGAAAATCTGAAATTAAAATTACTGGGGCTAGGGATTCACTCTCTGGACAAATTCGTAGGTGAACATTCTTTGCCTAGAATGAGGCTTTGCTCTCAGAGTGGGTGAAGAAGGTTTCAGGGTGGTTGACTCTGCCTCTCTGATAGGTAGCGGAGCCGGTGATTTCTATTCTCTCATGTTAGCAACAACAGCCCTTTAGAAGAAGAAAGGGAAATTATTAACACCTCTGTCTCTCTCTCTCTCTCTCTCTCTCTCTCTCTCTCTCTATATATATATATATATTACATAATACAGTAAAACCTCTATAAATTAATTTATACCAACAGTAACAACGAGGCTGTGATGATATTTCACTGACCCAAATCAGGTTGAGAGAGAAATACCCGATTCTTTGGCGGGGCAACCTTTTGATGCTCGCTGAAATGGTGGATTTTCCTCGCCAGAAGCTCATAGTTGCAGCCATGGTGTGGTATTTCTTTCTTGTCTGATACAAGGCATACTGATCTGAGCCTTCTCCAGATTTCAGTGAGGTTTTGTTCTAAGATTGATCGCAATCGAACCCTCTCTGTTTCTTTATATCTCTGTTTTTTATTTGACGATTAGATGATGCTTTTGTGTCTCTGCTTGTGTATTTTTTTTTCAGTGAAAAATCAGTTCCTCAAAAGGAACTGATCTTTGGATCGGCTCTCATATCAGTCTATTGTCCACTTGTTCACCGCATTCAGTACACAGAATGAAAACAAGGTTAAAGAGTTGAATTTGGAGTCTTTTTAAGGCCTAGGTTTTTTGCAATTTCTCTAATCTTCTTTGAATCAGAGAGGTAATTTAGAAAAATATATATGATAGTTCCAATCCCCAAATCTCTGTCAAAATCAAAACCATCTTGAAGAAGACGATGAAGATGATAGTGGCGCGGAGAAGCATTTTCATGAATAGCTTTTCAATGGGAAATGAAAAAGGTTTTGATTCAATCTACTATTTCTACCTCCCAATTTTTTTATTCTTCTTCTACTTCCAATGTCACTCGATTTAGTGGAATTGATGATGTCTTAGCTTCATTTAATAAGTTGGTTCATATGAATTAACCAAATTATTATCTGCAACTACGAAAATGAAACATTACGAGACTGTTGTTTCATTGTCTAAACATATACAATTGCATGGAATCCCATCGAATAACTATACACTTAACATCTTATTCAATTGCTTCTGCCGCTTACATTGTGTGGATTTGGGGTTCTCAATTTTGTCCAAAATTCTGAAACTTGGATTACAGCCTGATATTGTAACATTTAGTAGCTTAATTAATGGGCTTTGTCTAGGTAAGTTTGCTCAAGCCGTGGAATTGTTGAGATTTTGCTATAGTTGACAAATTCAGAAAATATATTTTTGTAGTAATATATATTTTTTAAGTTTTCATGCATCAAGATGACATTTGATAGGGAAAAGGTAGAGCTTGTACTAATCTGAAATCTTGAATAGAGGTGGAAGAGGGAAAATATGCAATTCAGGGCCTGTACTTTGGCCTAGAATAAATTGGTCCAATTTTTCCTTAAAATTCAATTTTTGGTTGAATTGAGAGATTGGTCCTTAATCTGATTAACAGTGTAAATTGTGAGATCTATCCATTTTTTTAATTAATAAAAAAAAAGATTAAATTAACAAAATCATATTTTTAATTAAAAAAATATTAAAATAAAAAAATTAAAAAAATAGAAGAAACCTAGAAGATGATTTGGAATCCGGCCTAGTATTTTACTGTGTTGGTGCACCTCTTAGCAGCACCAATAGCTATGAGTGCAGAGATGCTGATTAGAATTAAGCAAATGCAGCAAGTATGGGAAAGCCTGATTTGGAATCTGGCTTTATAATCTGTCTGTGATTATAAAATCTAAAATCCCAAGTCAAAAAAACACATGTGTGTTTGGTTTTCTTTATATATGCCTATCACCCAGAAGATGATGGAGGCGAAGGGAGCAATCTGGCCACATTTCATCCAGCGGAGACGGCAACTCTTCCCACAGCGAAGAAGTCTATCTCTTTTGGGTAAGGTACGCCTTCTTCCTTTTCCTTCTTTCTTTATGTAGTTTGCAAGAAGTTCATCTTCTTCTGGTGTCCATGGTCCTTTCTTTAACCCTACCATGCTACAACACGGTGTTTTTATACTTATAGCCGCTGCTGCAGCTCCTCCTCTGGCTGTAGTTGCATTTGTTGATGGGTTTCTCATCTTATTTCTTTCTTCTTTTTGATTTATCTCTCTTTTGTTTATGAATATAAGATAATAGAAAGTAATATATGTATGTATTGTTGGGTTGAGTTGTGGGAAATGAGATTGAATTTTATTTTTCTAATTTTTTAAATTTTTGAATGGATGATTGATAAAGAGATGATTGATCTGAGTTTCATTCGAAGTCTTTTGTGTTTCAACCATTTTTTTATTTTTTTATTTTAATATTTTCTTAAGTAAAGATATGATTTGATTAATTTAATATTTTATATTAATTAAAATGTGAATGGGTCCACAACTAACAATTGGACCAAAAACCGAATTGAAGAGGGAAATTCTACGTGACCCAAATTGAGCTTTTGGCCAAAGTATAGATCCTGAATCAAAGTATAGATCCTGAATTGGGTATTTTCACGGAGGAAGAAGTAGAAATTTGTGAGTTGAATCAAGTTTTAATAATCTTAATTGGTGTTCGGTATTGGCTGAGTTTTTTTTAGCTGATCTAGCAAATAGATAAAGGGGAGCAGGGCGGAACCGGAACTTTAAACTTGGGGGCGAAACTGGAAAACACTAAATCCTAATATATCAAATTGTAATTTCACATATGCATGTATGTTCATGCTCACATAGGCATCGGTATAGTTTCAGATCAGTTGTCTTTAAAAGAAACAAGGAAAGAACACAACACCATTAATTTTATGACATTAGCCATTTAATAGATTCTTGGAGGGGGATAATAGTCTTACAAAAAAGGAGAGGTAATTTAGAAGAAGTGAAAGAGAAATTGCAGTATATGGCGTGAATTTGCACCTGCAAAGCTGTTTATTTTAGCTAAAACAACTACTTCATGTAAGGGCTTTTTCATTTGTTTTGTTTGTCTAAACAAGAAAGAATGAGGCTTTGCTCTCAGAGAGGTAGAAGGTTTCAGGGTGGTTGACTCTACTTCTCTGATAGGTAGCGGAGGCGGTGATTTCACTTCTTATGTTACCAACAGCCCTTACAAAGGAAGAAAAAATAAAATAAAAACATACTTCTCTCTTTATACATCACTATAATGGTGCAGTGACCCAAAATCAGAATCAAAGAGGAAATGCTCGATTTCTTGGTGGGGCAACCTTTGGGGGGTCAGCAGTTCTTGATTGCAGTCATAATCAGTGGTGTTTATTTCTTGTCTGATACAAGGCATATCTGATCTGAGCCTCCCCATCAGATTTCTATGTTTGATCGATTGCCGAGCTAAGGTTTGTCTATATCTAGCTCTATATCTATTTATATCCCTTTGTGTTGATTGAAGCTGTAAATTATTGTGATTTTATTTTTCATTTTTTCAGTGAAAGTAAGACATTTTAAGGTTATACTTATAAATTTTGATTTTATTTTGTCCATATTTGGTGATACTAGCACTCATAATTCCAAATATGTTTAGACGTGTCTTTGGATTTTGTTTGTTGGGTCATTCATTTGAGATTCAGAAAAATCTAAATGTGAATTTTTTTTTTCGGATCTTTGCTCCAGTTTGGATTCATAATAGCTTTAGACTAGTGCATTAATCTTATTGCTGCTGTAATGTGTACTAGTTTTTCAATGTCCAGGTTCCATTTGCTGTCTGACACGCCTTGCAGGCCACAGTGAATGCAGCCTCAAGCTTATACTAACCTGAAATCATGAATAGAGGATGAAGAATATGGAGTTTGTTATTTAAATCAAGTATATTTATTTTTTTGGAGCAGATCTAACAAATAGATACAGGGAAGAAGGAGAACTAAATGAAAGAGAGACTGTGAGTGTGGGGAAAAAGTGACGAGCAGCTGTTGAGTTAAAGATTTCAGGGTATAATTTGTTTGACTAATCAAGAATGAGGCTTTGCTCTCAGAGAGGTGGAAGGTTTTCAGGGTGGTTGACTCTACCTCTCTGATAGGCAGCGGAGTCAATGATTTCATTTCTTATGAGACCAACAGCCCTTAAAAAGAAAAGAACAAGAAAAAGAAAAAACTGATCAAACACATCTGTCTCTCTGTCTCTCTTTATATATCAATAATAACAATAACAATAATAATAATGAGGCTATGAAGATATACTCAGTGATCTTAAATCAGACTCGAAGAGAAAATACTCAATTTCTTGGCAGGGCAACCTTTCCTGGGTCAGTGAGATGGTGGGTTTTCCCTCACTTACTGGCAGTTCTTGGTTGCAGCCATGATTGGTGGTGTTTCTTTCTTTTCTGATACAAGGCATGTCTGATCTGAGCCTCCCCTTCCTCCAGAATTCTATGTTCGATGGATTGCAGGTTTAAGGTCTGTCGATGTCTATTTCTATATTTGAAGCTGTAATTTGTGATGATTTAATTTTGTTTTCCAGTGAAAATAAGACATTTAAAGAGTAGATTGGCTTGGCAACTTTGAAATTCTGATTTTGTTTCCTCTGTTGTGTACTCTAGTAATAAAGATGCTCAGGATTCCAGAATTTCTCAAGGAGCATTCATTGTTGTCTTCATCTGAAAGAGGGTACGAGTTTATGGTTGTAATAATGATCTCAGTTCCTCAATAGAATATCACAACAGACATAAAATGTTATCGTCAATGGTTTTGTCTGCAATGCAGTAGGTGTTTTATATCCTCATTCATTATTCATATTGAATCACTGTTGATTTGAAATTTATACATGTCAATAGAAAACCATAAATTCTGGAAACATCCAAGCTTTGCTGTTATGTGAAATTTTGAGTTTGTTCTTTTGTTTGTTTTATCGAAGAATTTCAAGTTGTTGAATTCTTTTCTTGTTTCTTGTTCTCTTTATGATTTAAATTTTTTGAAATTGGAATTACTCGGTTTGTTCAGTTCACATTTTAATTCTTTTTTCCTATCAGTTTTTTTTTTTTCTACCTTTGCCTTCATGTTGAGGCTGGTCTAGTCTAATCTCTTTTAAATATTATGTTAGTTACTAGTTTGCTGAAATAATACATGAAAAAAACCTTAAAGTACTAGGTAATCCTGTTTCTATGTTCATGTGGATGGAGTTTCTTAATTTAAAATTCCAAATATCTCTAGGTGTGTTATTTTGGATCTTGCTTGTTGGGTCCTTTAGTTGAGATTCAGGAAAAGCTAAATGTGATTTTTTTTATTTATTTTTTATTTTTTTAATTGTTGCTCCAGTTTGGGTTCATAGTTGCTCTATACTAGTGCATGAATCTTATTGCTGCTATAATGTGTACTGGTTTTTTACTGTCCGGTTCCATATGCTGGCATAATCAATGAAAATCTTAAGCTCATACTCACCTGAAAAGGAGGATAGACAAGGAGGCATAATAAAATTTGTGACTTGGATGAAGGTTTTTTTGTGAAGCAGATCTAAGAAATAGATTAAGGGGAGAAGGACAACTAAATTAAAGAGAGACCGACTGCGAGGGGAAAAGTGCCAACAGAGGCTGAGTTAAATATTTTATGGTTTCATTTGTTTGGCTAATCAAGAATGAGGCTTTGCTTTCACAGAGGTGGAAGGTTTCAGGGTGGTCAACTCTACCTCTCTGATAGGTAGCTGAGCTGGTGATTTTCGCATCTTACGATACCAACTGCCCTTAAAAAGAAAGGAAAAAAAATGGAAAAAAAATAAATCATACAGTGCTCTCTTTCTATATCAATAATAATAATAATAATAATAGTAAATATTCAATTTCTTTGCAGGGCAACCTTTGGATTCAGAAAGATGTTGGGTTTTCCCTCACTGGCAGTTCTTGGTTGCAGCCATGATTAGAGGTGTTTGTTTCTCGTCTGATACACGGCATATCTGATCTGAGCCTCCCCTGCCTCCAGATTTCTGTTTGATCGGTTTCAGTGTTAAACTCTGTCTATATCTCTATCTCTGTTTTTGTGTTGTTTTATGCTGTAAATTGTTATGATTTTTTTTTCCAGTGAAAATTAGACATTAAGGAACAGATCTTTGCTCGGTGACTTTGAAACTCTGATTTTATTATCTTCCCCAAACGGCTCTTTGTTGCCAGCTATGCCTATGCTCTCTCTTTTCGGCTGAGAAAAGGTGAATCTAAGCCCCATTCTCTCGAAAACAATCTGACTTCGTGTTGGTTTATCTTAATTTTTTAAATTATATGTGACGAGTTATTAGTTAGGTGAAGTAATACATGGAGAAAACCTTTAATGAGCCTGTTTCTATGCTCAAGTGGATAGATTTTCATAATTTAAAATTTCGACGTGTTTATGGATTTTTCTTGTTGAATACTTCAATTTATATTCAGGAAAAGCCAGATGTGAAATTTTGGGATCTTTGCTCCAGTTAGTTCGATATAGATTTATACTAGTTAATGAATTGAATGGCTGCTATAATGTGTCAAAAGTTTTTTACTGTACAGGTTCCATTTGCTGGCAGAATTTGATGATGGGAAGCGCTGCTGTTTGAAATGCCTGGGTTCCATTGATTGCTATGGCCTATGGGATAACTTGTTACGTCTGTTTTTCATCATAAAACATCAAATCATTAACACATTTTCACTTGCTTGCATTTGTGCTATATTCGTGTTAATTGGCTTTTACAATCGTATATCAGATCTCAAAATATGACGATTTGTTTGAAGGTCTTTTTATAACTATAGGCCATAGCACCTCAAAGTATAAGAGCCTCAAAGTATAAGAGCGTAAAATGAAGCACTTGTCTAGTTAAATGTGTATTCATTTGGTCTTAAAATCTCAGTATTGTCCTTGTTTTGACACGGAGCAGGAATTATAGTATGCAGTTGCTTTAGTAACATGTACACCAAATCTTGTGAAGCTGCATGTTCGTAATGCTGCAGAGCAAACCAGGAGTAAGTTTATGTTGACTGTTCTCGCATAGATACTTGCATAAAATCATTCCGTTTCTGAGAATGAATAGTCAGTATGCACATGATTGATTGCATATGATGAAAATCAGTGAAAATTACTTTTTTTTTTTTAATTTTTTTTTATCTGATCACTAATTTTTCAATATCAATGAATCATTAGTCTAAAGATAGAACATTTGCAAGACAGAATCGAAGATGGAAACTTACATCTATAAAATAGATTTGAACAATTAATCAATGAAGCCGGACACAAATGGTAAGAAATTTTTAAATTAAGACATTAATGGTAATAATTACATATGCATGCTGAGATATAGTCTAATCTAATAGTAAAAAGAGAGAGAATTCTACCTAACACAAAGATTAGAAGTATTAAGATGGTTCTAATGGTAATAGTTACATATATGCACAAAGATATAGCCTAATCTCACAGTAAAAGCCTAAAAGGATTATTCTACTTGATGCAGAGATTAGATGTGTTGTAGCTTATGAAGTTTGAACTGACAACAAAATGGTTTTGTGTGATTATAAAAGAACTTCTCTAGCATGATTTATTGGGGAAAAATTAAAACAGGTATTATTAAATTGACATTTTTTACTTTGTTTAGAGTGTGTTTCGCACTTGATGTATTAGTGTCTCACTTCCACAATTTATTAATTTGTTTCAGGTGCTTTTTGCACTCTATTAATAACCGCAGGTCCGCAACAAATAAAACTTCCAAGTTATCCAAAAGAAATGAAATCATGTCAAAAAGTGGAGTGATTTACATGAAATTTTATTCATTAATGAAATCATTGTTAAATTGTTAATCAACGAGTTTTTCGTTAATTCTCTTACTCTTTGGTTGCTTCGAAAATAATATAATGCAAAATTTTCTAAATTTACTTCCTACTCTTTATCTTAAGCCATTGCTAATATTAGTTTAAATAAACTTTACTGGATCTTTTTATTTCTTTGTTTTAATAAATTGTTATAACATTCTTTAAATTTGACTTAATTAATATTTTAATTTTTATTATTTTCAACGTATTCGAATTCAATGGTTTTAATCTCATGGCACATACAATTGTATAAAGCATCAATTTATTCAATTTGAAATCTTGTCATGTGTTCAAAGATAGAGACTTTTAAGTTGCAATCATAGAATTTAATGAAGCTATATGAAGGTGCTACAACTTATTTCTAGTATTATTTTTTTCTTAATGTAAATAGCAAACGCAGAACCCATCGTCACAAAAGCTTTCCTCCAGCAGACATTTGCCGTCACAATCCTCATCATTTCCACATGTAATTGGCAAACGTCTAATTATCAAATGTCCTCTTCTCTTATTTCTTTCAATGCTAGTTGAAAATCCAGATCCTATCAAAACCACTATCATTAGTTTTCATCAAAAGAAATTCTAATAGTAATACATATATGTATGCAGAGGTAAAAGCCAGTGAAAACTATGTTTGATCTATCACAAAAATTAATTGATTGATAAAGACTAATTTCAATGTCAAAGAATAATTAATTATTCTAAAAGTATAAAATTTGCAAGTCAAAATCTAAATCCGAAATTTACAAATTAATGTATAAATTATATTTTAATTAGTAGTTAATGAAACTCAGGAATAAATAATACGATAAGTGTATTTTTAAGCAATAATTTTTTTTTAATAATACTTAATTCTTATAATCCCCTTTTAAAGTAATATCATTTTATTATACTGCTAAGATTTCAGTTGATAATACGATTTTTTAAAAAAATAAAATTAGTACATTAATATATATATTGCATAATAAGAGAGAATTTAACCTGATGTAAAGATTAAAAGTATGACCATGAAAACCAATTTGAATTAGATATTCCCTTTTTTTTTTTAGCTTATGAAGTTTGAACTCATAACAAAATGGTTGAGGTTGTAGAAAAATTCCTCTACCACTATTTTTAGGGATATAAAAAAGAAATCATATTTTTAGCACTTGATGTATTAGTTTTATAGTTAGTTAATTTGTTTCAGGTTGCTTTTTGCACACTACTAATAACTGTAACAATTAAAATTTAAGTCATTAAAGTAATGATATCGTATGTCAAAAACGGAATGATTTATATATATTTAATTTATTTAATGAAATCATTATTAACCGATAAACTTTTGATTTAACTGTGCTAAAATTTAAAGGTTATTAAAAAGTTAATCCTCAAAAAGATTCATAATTAATTGATATTAATACCATCGTTTATGATTAAAATTTCACCTTTTTAATTTTGAAATAGTTTTTATATTAGGAGGTCTTTAAATTTAAACCAAGAGTATTTTAAAAAGAAAATGACAATAAAAAAAATTAAAAGTCATCTATAAAAATGGGAAGGAAGTATTGTTTAGATTTTATAAATTTATATATATTATTATGTCATATCTAATAATTTATATAAAAATTAATTATGCTTCATATTAAACCATATTGTATTGGCTAGAACTAAGATTATGAGAACTTTTTTTTTCTTTTAGTACTCCCGTTCAGTATTTGAATTATTCTGATTAATTTAGATCGCCCTTCGGTTGAGCCTTTTTATAGAAATAGGACTCCCAACATTATTTTTTATATTTTTAAGGTTTGAACTTGACCTCTGATCAAATGACTCAAATTCTTTTCACCCGAATCAATATTTTGTTATGCCTATATGATAATAATAATTCAACCGTTAATTGGTTCGTTGATTTGTTAGTTGTTAAGAGTTTGTTATAACAGAATGGTTGACTTGCAATGCCAGAAAGCTTATTAATATAGATCATAAACATGTATTGGGGTATGAAATATTAATAGCAGAATTCTTCTATTCCTTTCTACATCCTTTCTACTGTTTTTCCCTATTCTAATCTCTTTCTTCTAATTCTCATCACCTTCCTCTCTCCTTAAGATTGGTTATGAAGCAAGGCCATAACATATTTATAATAGATATTTAAATGTTGAATAGAGTATATTGTTGTTGATGGTTGAATGATCTGCATTTGATAATGTATGCTGTAAATATATACTTCTGGACGCGATAACGAGTGAATTATTCCTTCATATTTGGATTCAAACAAGGAACAGAATTGGACTATAGACAAGTTCTCTTTATGGGTTTTGGTATTGCAGTACTAACACTAATATGTGTAGTTTCAAACCTTGACATGCAAATGTACCCTAAAACATGTTATAGTTTTTAGGTCAAGCAATGTATGTGATTGCTTGAAGCATTACACCCTAGGTATCTAGTTTGGAATACCTAGCATGCTGCCCCCAGCTAGCATATATATAGGTTTACACTAGGGTTGAACCAGTTAATGGGCTCTTGCCCATTAGG
>CANXYC011217807.1:0-19483 GCA_948193065.1 Aleurites moluccanus | reverse complement strand
TATATATATATATATATATATATATATATATATATATATATATATATATATATGTAAATTTTGTAACTAACTTTAAAAAAAATTATATATAATTAATAACATTAAAATTACATGTAAATTTTTAATTGTCATCAAAAAATTATATATAATTTATAATATTAAAATTATCTACTAATTTAATTTTGACCCCTTTTAACATCACTAAAATTATATGTAAATTTTTAATTAATTTTCTAAAAAAAAATTATATATAATTTATAGTATTAAAATTTTTTACTAATTTAATTTTTGCCTACTAATGAAATTTTATAATTATGTTTTTTTTGTGTATGAGGATGATGTGATATTTTGAGATGAATGACCATTATATATTATCTTAATTTGGTTCACTATAGAATGAAATGCAATTTTTGAAATAAGATTTATTTTTTATTTTGATTCACAGAAAAGTAAAAAAACGTAACATGAATATGTAAGAGTTAAATAAATCATGTAATCAGCTCAATGTATTAAAAGAGAGAGAGAGAGAGAGAGAGAGAAAATAAAAAACTATTCCTAACGGTAACAGAGACGTTGAGGGGTTGAAACAAAGCAGTCGATCAACGGCAAAGATCATGAAAAAGGTTCACGGTGCACATCGCCGTTCGAATTGCCGAAATTAGCCAGTCTGGTCCTCCGTTGTGGGGTTCACGATAAATTTGTGTCGGTGCACTTGCTCTACATGATTTTCTCTCTCAAACATTAAATATAAACAGTGAACGAATTTAATAATAATAATACTACTTTCATTTTTAAATAAGCATAGTTTAAAATTTTTATATAGATATTAAAAAATAAAAAAATTATGTATCAAAATATTCTTATTATTAATTTTTTTTTTATAGCCATTAATTGAAAACAAAAGTTTTAAAAGTTAAAATTAAAAAAATATTATTATAACATTGTTTTTCTACTATCATATTTATTTAGAAAAAAATTCTACACTTATTTAAAAATAAAAATAATAATAAATTAACATGCCAACCCTATATATATTTTTTACATTTATAACCCTAACCGTTAATGACCGTCACTTTCCTCACTAGAATTTTCCAAGATGCTCCTTCCGTTAACGTCGGTGGTGAGTATTCCCGTTAAATTAATTTGTCAATTGTGCCCCCTTGCATTCTTAGGAAGGAATACTCTCACGTATAAGTGGCACGTGCAGAAGAAGGATTGATCCTACTGAACTACTGATCGATGTTCCACCACGTGGCAACATTTTTCTATAAAATTAAATAAAATAATAATAAAACAAAAGCCATCTCGGTCTGCATGAAAATGAAAATAGTGATCCTAATGTGGCAACTTTTGTCTCCTGCTCAAAAATTTTACCTGAATCTATCCGAAAAATGTGTTACAGCATATTAAAATTATTGATATTACATTATATTAAAATTATTTAGTTTGATTATTTTATTATTATATTATTTTATATAAAAATATTAAAATTTATATATATATATTCATTTTACTTAAACTATGTATGGAATATTTTAAATTTGTAATTTTTATCTTTATTATTAAATTTTGAAATATTATATATATAAATTTTACTTTTATTAAAGAATTTATCATAATAGGATCTGACTCAAAAATTTATTTTTAAAGCTAAATACAAAAATAAATTAAATTTGACTCAAAATTCTTTTTAGTCATTAAATTAATAATTTATCCAAAATTCAAACACAATTCACAGTAATCCAACTTGAATTTGTCAGAAGAACATGACATATGAAATAACTCAACTTGACTCAATTGTCCCCTTTGTAAAACTACTTTATTTATAATAGGGTTAATTGTATTGATATTTTTATATTTTTTTTATATTATATTAATATATCTTTCTATTTTTAAAATTATATTAAAATATTTTTATATTTTATTTATATTAAACAAATACATTTTTCCATCTAATTTTTACTTATTTTCTGTTAATCAAAACTCAAAAATCAATTTTTTAGTTAAAATATTTATAAAAATACCTAAAATATCCATGATAATTACCATCCATAATCCCAATGAGTTCTTCTTATCTTTCCATTCTATAACAAAAAACGAAAATAAATCAAAACCCAGAAATTCTTTTGCAAAACAACCAATATCAATTTTAATCAAATATCAACCAAAATATTATCAAACATAACACTACCAATTTGAACAAAGAAAAACAGATATGGATAGTGATTGTTAGTGGAACAAATTAGTAATTAACCCGACTCAAGCAAGAAATTGACGGTGAAAATATGGTCATATCATGCAGAAAAAAGAAAGCATTTTTAATTAAACTCCAAATATTTTAATACTACCTCTATTGATTTCGCCTAAAAAAATTTGCATTTGCACTACGCTTTCTATTGACTACTTCAAAGTTCGAACCAGCAACTTGTGATCTTTTCATGGATCTTTCATCCAAAACGTCTACCCAATTTCATACCTTTATCAATGGCAATAATCACAGAGGAAACTCAAATCAAAGCCCCAAATGCAGATACGAAATTACCCATTTATTTTCTGATTTTATTTCACTTTTTCATTATCTCTAACTACTCTTTTAATTATTACTCTCTCCTCTTTCTCTTCCTCATCAGCTATTACTCTTTCTACTACGTCAGCTTCAATGCTTGTAGAGATTTTTGATAGTCGAAAGGAGAAATTGGATAAAGCAGGGTTATGGGTTTTAAGATAGAGAGTGTGATATTAGGGTTTAACGGGGAGCGAGAGGAAAAGAAGAACAAGAAAAGGAGAAGAGAAAGGATCATGAGAAGAAGGAGAAGAGGCTTTGGAGGGAGGAGTTTTGGATGCAATGGCGACTATTGTGGTGGTCGCCATGACTTTGCTCTCTGAAGAAAGAAAAGTGTGAGTAAACTTTATGGATTTCTTTTATTCTTTTTATAGGAAAAGAATGCATTTCTAAAATGGAGAAGATGTGAAAATTATTTATAAGAGATTAATGGAGAAGATGAAAGAGAATGGTTATTTTGGGAGTATGGTAAAAAATGAAAATAAAAATAAAAATGAGGGGTATTGCAGATTTTTTACAGTAATTTAACAGATTTTTGGACGGAAGGACCTCAAATTTTAACGAAAATAAAATGCAGGAGTGTTTTAGTATAATTTAAAAATATATGGACGCATTAGTATAATATAGAAAAATGTAAGGGTGTCAATATAATTAATCCTTTATAATATAATATCTTAAATCATTTTAAAAAATAACATTTTATCAAGTGCATGATAATTAGCATTTAAAAAGAAAGGTATAAGAATCAAAATTTTATCAATAATAATTACTCTTTTTAATATTTAAAAGACTTCATAAGAATATAAGAAGATAGTCGTAAATGAAAATAATTCAATTCATAGTATTGATTTTGTTAAATATAAAGATTTTATAAAATTTATATTTTATTATTTAGGCAGAACAAAGTCTTTATAATTTTTTTTTCATGTCACATAATTTATGAACAAATTCAAGTTAGTTCCTAAAAACAAATTAAATTAGAAAATCTCGGGTTGAACTTCACTATTTTTATGAATTGAAACTAATTATCAACTTGTGACTAATTTTCAGTGACACTGTATTAGTACTACAAAAGGAAAAGAAAAGCATAAAATGTGGGAATGAAGCCCACTCAACGGCTCAAAGATCGGAATTAGTGGTATGATATTGAACATAATCATATCTTTATCCCTCATGGTTCATAGCTAGAAAAGCAAAAGTAATGATTAATTAGCAGATGCAACCCCTTAATTAATCAATTAATTAATTTGTTTAAGACCATAATATATATGGTTGGATATTCACTAGGACCCCGCATGCATTATCATTCCTTAATTTATAGGACTTTGCTTTTATATATATATATATATATAAAGGCACTTTTTGGGTGCATCATTATCTGAAGGACACTTTTCAGCCCTAAGTGTTGCCCACTTTCATTGCTCTTTAGGGATGTCAGCATAAATTATACTTTTCGTTTTTGAACTTGTCGTTTCTGAACTATATATTTATTAATGCATATTATGATATTCAATTCAATACTTATATTATGCCAACAGTTTTATAAAAAGTCATTTTGTCAACATTTCATCAAATTTATTAACGAAATACTGATATGTAGCACATTTAATTATTTTTTTTGTTTTTTTAAGTAAAATTTCAAATTTAAATATTATAAATAAATAAAATATATATTAAAAAATTTTTATTTATTATAAACTTATAAATTTAAATATTACGTAATCATAAAATAATAAATTATCACATCAAACTAATTTCTTTGGCTAACATATATTTAAATAAAATAATAAATTATCACATCAAACTAATTTATTTGGCTAACATATATTTGAATGTTTTTCAACGGCTCTCCCTTTCTCTCTCTGTCTTTATCAGCATTTTTATCTGTTCATCCTGATTATGCTCTCTCACATTCCACTCTTATACCCACTTTACTCTGTGATTGTGATGCATAATCATCGAATCTCCTGCCCATGAGAAGTTCTCAAATAATCTAAAAATGTGGCTTTCTCAAATTTTAAAAAATAAAAAAAATATGGCTTGGCGTGTGGGTGACGATGATGACCCCAAGTCAAGTAGTTTTTAGAACATTGCACTTTCTTAACTAAGTTTTGGACCATAAACATATCTCTCTAACTGACACCATATTTATCACGGCGACTATCATCACGACCACCGACAAACCACCATATCTTAGTCTTTCCTCATCTACATCAATACTCAAGTTGCCGAAATAATCAATTAATTTATTTGTTTAAAACCAAAGTATTTATGGTTGGATATTCATTAGGACCTGCACAAATTGTCATTCCTTAGTTTACAAGACTTTGGTTATATATATATATATATATTTTGGGCACATTTTGGGTGCATCATTATATAGATGATTGCGTAAGTGTTGCCCACTTCTGTTGCTATTTAGGGTTAGGGCCAGTAAATTATACATCGTGTTTTAAATATTGACTGATGCTTTTGTTACTTAAATATTACTAATATTATGCTATCAATTTCATAGAAGTTTTTTTTTTTTTTTGTCAACGTTTCGTCAAATTCATTAACGGAATGTTGACGTGGAGGATATCTAATAGTTTTTTTAACCCTAATAATGCCATGTCAAACTAATTCCTTGCACTCCCACATTCTGTTTCCATTCTTATCTGTTCAGCTTGATTACGCTCCCTTTAACTTTACTCTTAAACCCACATTACTTTATTATTGTGATGCATAATCACTGAATCTCATACCCATGAGAAGTTCTCAAATTTAAAAGTGCGGCTCAAATATATATATAAAAAATAAATAAATAAATAAAAAATATGGCATGGCGTATGGGTGACGATGAGTAGTTTATGGAACATTGCACTTTCTTAAGCAAGTTTTGCTATTTCAGATCTTACCTACTTCTTCATATCTAATTTTGAAACATAAACACACCTCTCTAATTGTCATCATATCCACTACAGCGGCTATCGCCACGACAACCAACAAACCACCACATATCCTTGTCTTTCCCCATCAACATCACTACTCAAGTTGCCGATCGAACCCACTAATCAGACAAGCCTCACAATCACCGCTCAGTCCTCACAAAATCCAGCATTATGAAATCATAAGTTTAAGTCTTTCATTCAAGTCAAATTAAAAAAAAAAAAAAAGGTGGTAACTTTCTCTTTAAGGTGTTTCAACGAAACATAGTAATGGTCAGAACTTAAAATAACAAACTTGGATTGGATTCCTCTGAACAACAACTTTGGCATGTTTTGGCGGGGTCGTAACTAAAGGAGCTGAAAAAACCGTACACTCTAACGTGCACTTGGCGCCACTAACCATTTTAACAACAATAAAATATTTTGATTTGCTTTGCTGAGACAATTATGTCATCATGCATGCATGATACTGCCCAGTGCCCACAGTAAATATTTTTTTTAAAAAAATAAAGAAATAAATAAATAATATATTTAAAATTCACACGTGCTTTGGTTTGTTGCCCGTATAAGAAAACAATAATTAGCAAAGCAATAACTGTAATAGGTACTTTCATTTTGCAAATTTAAGCTGTCACATTCATTATGTACATGTCTAAAGCTCCAGAAATTTGGTCCAACTCTAACCCCAGACCATAATCATCTATGGAGTTGGTTCAAACCAATTAATTTTAGAGATAGATCTAATGACTGATTTAATTTAATTCAGTTCAATTTTTTAGTTTTAAACTTAAAAACCACTAGAAATTTTGTAATTCTGCATTTGTTTAACAAATCAAATTTCTCAATTAAACTGATAACAAATCAGTTCTTCAATTAATCTGATTTTCAAAACACTTTTTGATTCTATTTTTTATAATAATAAAGAAAGAAAGATAATTTCTCAATTGTTTAGAAAATAACAAAATATTTGATCTCTCTATTTTCTTTTTGATTTTTTTTTTAAAAAATTTTTTCGTTGAGCCACTGTTGATTTTTTTTTATCAGCGGTGATTACTTTCTCTTTTTTCATAATTTTTTATTCAACAAATGTAAAGTTCTCTAAATTTGTTAATATGTATAATGTTTTATGGATTTATTATTGTTTGTTTTATTTTTGATTTTTCTTTTAAGCTTTCTTATTTCTTTAATGGGATTTATTAGTTCTTTATTAATAGAAGTTTTGCAAGCTTATGAATTTATATTTTTGATTTTCAATTTATTATTGAAATTCAAATAATCTGGCTATTTAAAAATAAGAATGTCAATTTGTGGTTTAAAAATAAGATGGAAGACTTCAGGATCCATTGGCCTTGATTCATGATGTCCCTGAAAGAGGAAACATCAATTAAGTTTTTCTATGTTAGTGTGGAAGTTTGTTCTTAGCATTTGTTTTTATTATAAAGTTCTTAACATGGAATTGTAAAGGAGCAGCTAGCTCCAATTTTCTGCGTACTATTAAGGAATTGTTGAAAATTCATAAACCTCAGATTTTGGGTTTGGTGGAAACTAAGATCAATGGTCCAAATTCTGATAGAGTTTCGAGGAAGATTGGATTTGAGAATTGGATCAGAATTGAAAGTGTGGGCTTTAGTGGAGATATCTGGCTTTTCCGGAATAAATCTCAAATTACAGTCCAGCTCTTGGCTACTTATCCTCAGTTCATACATTGTCGGGTGTTGGATAACAGGAATCTTGCCTGGTTATTCTCTTTAGTTTATGGCAGTCCTGATCCTAGTCTACGGTCCTTTCTCTGAGAAGACTTAACGGTCAGTAATTTTAATATCCAAGAGGTTTGGCTGACTATGGGCGACTTTAATGCAATTTGTACTCTAGATGAAGCAAGTGGTAGAGCTTCTAATGTGAATAGTCAGTGTTCAAATTTTAGAGATTGGATTTTTGAAAATTCGCTTATAGACTTAGGATTTTCAGGACCTAGATTTACTTGGAATCGAGGGAGAGACAGTCATAATAGAAGAAGAGTAAGACTGGATAGAGTAATGTGTAATTCTAGCTGGCGAGCTCAATATACAGAGGCCCATGTAATTCACCTATCTAGAACTCAATCTGATCATTGTCCTTTGTTACTTAATATGGAACCCAATGATATTCTGGTGCATTGACTCTTTCGTTTCCTTGCTGCTTGGTTTACACATCCAAGTCTAAATAACTTTGTTCAGCAAAAATGGGAGGAGAATCAGGAATTCACTGTTAATACGAGTAGATTGGCTGAGGGTCCTTTGAGATGGAATCATGATGTTCTTGGGAACATTTTTTTAAACGGAAAAAAGGAGTGCGGGCAAGGCTTAAGGGAGTTCAGAATAGGTTAACTTGTATTATCTATAATCAGCTCCTCAAGTTAGAACGTGAACTTCAAAAAGAACTAAATTTAATTCTTGCTCAGAAGGAGATGTTATGGTTTCAGAAATCTAGGAAGGAGTGAATTGCCTCTGAGGATAGAAATACCAATTATTTCCACAATTCCACATTGGTTCGCAGGAGATCAAATAAAATTATGGGTCTCAAAAATTCTGATGGTATTTTGGAATGGGATCATGAGAGGTTGAAAGGGATTGTTGTTCCTTTCTTTAAGAATTTATATTCTGTAGGTGGTGAGGGGGCTATTGGTGAAATAATTGGAGGCTATTTTCCACATCTAAGTGAAAATGATATGTTGATTCTTTCTAAACCATTTCTTGAGGATGAAATAAAGCTTGTGGTTTTTGAAATGAACCCATACAAGGCTCCTGGTCCCGATGGCTTTCAAGCTTGCTTCTTCCTAAAGCTTTGGCATATTATGGGGAAGTCTTTTTGTAATACGGTAATGAGCTTCTTAGTGTCGGGAAGACTCCATCAAGGGATTAATGAGACACTGCTAGTTTAATTCCCGACCCTGATTTTATCTCCCAGTTCAGACCAATTGGATTTTGCAATGTCATTTATAAGGCTATTACTAAAATTTTAGTTAATAGATTTAAGGCTCTTCGTAAAATTATTGTACCAATGCAAAGTAGTTTTGTTCCTGATAGGCAGATTGTGGATAATGTGGCTATTGTTAAGATTATTGTGAGAAATTTTTAATTTACTTTTAAATTAATCAAAAGAGTACATTTTTATTTATATATATCTAATAAAGTTAAAAGAGAAATAAATATAAAACAAATAATAATTCCTAATTAATACATAATTCTTAATATAAGTGGAATTCATATTTTACAATATAGGAAATATACAGAATTCTTAATACAAGTGAAATTTCTATTTTACAATATAGGAATTATCTCTAACACCCCCTTAAGAAGATGCCAAAAGATACTGAAAGCGAAACTTGATATGATTTGGAATGAACAAATGATGACCCAAGGACTTCGTAAAAATATCAGTCAGTTGATCATCAGATTTAATAAAATGAATCTGTAATTTCTTGCTAGCTATAAGCTCACGAACAAAATGATAATCCAGTTCAATATGCTTAGTACGAGCATGAAAAATAGGATTAGAAGATAAATAAACAGCTCCCAGATTATTACACCATAGAATAGGCGAACAAGATGGAGAAAAACTAAGCTCCGATAATAAATACACAATCCAAACTGTTTTAGAAGAAGCATTAGCAAGTGCCCAGTACTCACTCTCAGTGGAAGAGCGAGCAATAGTATGTTACTTTTTTGCCATCCAAAAAATAAGATTATGACCCATAAAAATAGCATAACCAGTAGTAGACCGCCTATCAACCTGGCAACCAGTTTAATCACTATCTGCAAAACATTGTAAATGGAGAGATGAATTACATGAGACATATAGTCTCATACGCAAAGTGCCTTTGAGATAGCGTAATAGTCACTTGAGAGTCGTCCAATGATCCTCATTAGGTTGATGCATAAACTGACAAAGTTTATTGACAGAGAAATAAATACCCGGACGTGTAAGAGTAATTTACTGTAAAACACCTACAATATAACGATAACGCTCATGATGAGAAAAAATAGAAGTCGAATCTTTGGATAATGGTGGCACAGAAGCCATAGGAGTGGTACAAGATTTAGCATCATTCATTCCTTCCCTATGCAAAAGATTAGAAATATATTTATGTTGTGTAAGATGCATACCCAAAGTAGTCTGAGTTACCTCTATACTAAGAAAATAATGTAGATCACCCAAATCTTTGATAGGAAAGGTGGCACACATGGCTTGGAAAAACTATGATATCTGCGAGACACTAGAACCTGTAACCAAAATATCATCCACATAGACAAGTACAAATAAGTGATGATTATCCTTATTTATCATATATACGAACTATCCACTTTGGAAGCCTGAAACCCAAGACCAAAAAGAAAAGTTACAAGTTTATGAAACCAAGCACGTGGTGCTTGCTTAAGCCCATTTAAAGATTTATTAAGTTGTCAAACATAATATGGTTTCAGAGGATCGACATAACCAAGCGGTTATTCCATATATATAGTTTCATCAAGAGTACCATGTAAAAAGGCATTAGAAATATCAAGTTGCTTAGTAAACCATTTATAAATTATTGCTAAGGACAACACCATGCAAATAGTGGTAGCTTTAACAACTAGACTAAAAGTCTCATTATAATCAATACCATTTTCCTGTGTGTACCCTTTTGCCACTAACCGAGCCTTGTAACTATCAATAGTACCATCATGTTTCTTTTTAATTCAAAAATCCATTTATTCCCAACAATATTCACACCACTTGGTCTAGGTATCAATTGCCATGTATTATTATGTTGTAAAGCATTAATCTCATCTAACATAGCTTTTTGCCATTGAACATATGGTTTAGCTTTAGTATATGAAGTAGGTTCTATATCCAAATAATTAGTGGATGATTTGCTTTCAGTTATCAAGACTTTTCTAGAAGGTATTGTGGTGGTATGAAGAGTCATGGAATGGATGCGGGCTATTGTATATAGATGGGTGGCGTCGGGTTGGGGCTGCTGAAGTTGCAGAGATGGTGGGTTGGCTTGAGGTGCGACTTGAGGCTGTTGAATAGGTGAATAGAAGTCTGATAAATGTCTTATTTTGAGTTGAGATGAAGGTGGTTTTGATTCTAAACTTGATAATGGTAAATTATGAGGTATATAGGAGGATTGTGTTATTGGTAATGGAGAAAAAAATAAAGAACTTGGTTGGGTATGTGAAAATAAAGAATTAGTAAATGAAGACATACCTGATAGTGGGGCTGTTTGTGGCACCAACGAGGTTGAGTTTGGATGTGAAATTGTCAACCATAAATTAGAAGAAGAACTCGTACCTGTGCCTATAGACTGATGCAAATTTTTAAAAGGAAAGACTGACTCATCAAAACAAACATGCCGAGTAATATAAAGTCGTCCAATTAATGGATTAAAATACCTATATCCCGCATGATTAAGTGAAAGACCCAAATAAATACAAAGTTGTGAACAATAGGAAAATTTATGAGAGTTGTAAGGTTTAAAAAGAGGAAAGATTGCACAAGCAAAAATTTTAAATTCTTTATATTTAGGATATTACCTAAACAAGTGAAAAAATGAACTTTGTGTAGTAGTAGAGATACTAGATGACATATAATTAATAGAACTAACTGCGACATTAAAGGAAAATTTTCAAAAATTTAAAGGAATGTGAGCATGGGCTAAAAGAGTGAGACCAGTATCATCAATATGACGAATTTTTCTTTCAGATAAGTCATTTTGTTTATGTGTGTAGAGACATGCAATACGATGAAAAATACCAACTTGTTTAAAATATTTATTTAAACTTTGATATTCACCACCCCAATTAGAATGAAAAGCACGAATTGGGATTTGGAATTGACGCAGAAAATAAGATTCAAATTATTTAAAAATAGCTAAAACCTAACTTTTATTTTTTATAAAATAAATCCATGTAAACCGACTGAAATTGTTAACAAAAATAATAAAATAACGATGATCATAGTGAGATAACATAAGGGCAGGTCCCCAAAAGTCAGAATGTATGATTTCAAAAGGCTGAGAACTTGAATGAGTAACAGTTCAAAATGGTAATTTATGTAATTTTCCTAAAGATCATGAATGACAAATAGAACTGAGATTAAAAGATCCTAAATTAAAATTTTTAATAACTTGTTTGACTTTTCTAATATTAGGATGACCGAGTTTAGCATGTCAATCTTTATGTGGTGGAGATGAATTCGTAGAATGCACCTCCTTCCTTTGAGCATGTGGTTAACACATCACATACAAGCCCTTCCTACTTGGGCCACGGAGGAGGAGTTTCTTAGTTTCCTAGTCCTTGATATAAAAATGAGTTGGCCAAAATTAAAAAAAAAAATATTATTGTCTTTAGCGAATTGATTAACTGAAAGTAAATTTTTAATTATACGAGAAACATATAACACATTATTCATATTTAAGGAACCATGTGAATAAGAAAAATAAACTTTGTCAAGATAAGAAATTTGTAAACCTTGACCATTCCCGACATGCAATTGATCACCCCTTTTGTATTCAGAAATATTGCTCAATGTGAATATGTCAGGTGTAACATGTGAATTCACACTCGTATCAGGATACCAAAAATGATGATCACAACCATGATTATTGTATTGAGAGGGATAAGTGCCACCTGAAAAGGTAAAATTAGCTTGGAGTTGAAATTATTGACGAGATTTATTAGAGTACCAGCGACGATAGCTATCAGTGGTGTAATTGCGCATGCCACAAATTTGACAAGGGCCCTGAAAACTACGTCTGAAATTCGGATTGAATGAGGAAGCTTGGCATGATGCTTGAAGAGGCTGCTGTTGTGACATTGACAGTAGCTGCTGTTGTGGGTTTGGCAGTAGCCCACTCATGGTGGATGATAACTATGACGTGGAAAAGGTAAATGGGTTAGACCTGTTCAGGTAATTAGCAACAGGAGTATTCATACTATTTAGAAGAATTTCATGAGCCACAAGTTGCCCATGAAGTTCACGAAATGGAAATGGAGTTGGGCAAAAATTAAGAGCAGTAATAATGCTATGATAGTCACTCCCAATATTTCGATAAATAATAACATTAAATTCAGCAGAGGAAACTGTCTTTTTAGAAACTTGTAATTCATCTGCAAGAGATTTGGCTTTGTTGAGATAAGAGCTAACAGATAGATCATTTTTCTTGAGTTCTTGTAACTCAAAATTGAGTTGAAGTTGACGATTCTAATTAACGGCTCCAAAAGCATGAGCAAGAGTCTGCCATACCTGTAAAGATGTAGTAAGACCAACCATATATGGAAAAATTTCTTTAGTAAGAGATGAGAGTAACTAGGAATGAAGCATCTGTTCACGTAAAAACCATGTTTTATGGGTAGGATTTGGAATTTCATGAGAATTTTCACCAGTATTCATAATAGTTAAAGGATGAGATGGAGTAGTTCCATCAATAAAAAGGGTAAGTTTTTGATAATTAAGAAGGGGAATAAATTGAGTTTTTCAAGCTAGATAATTTTTGCTAGTTAATTTTATAGATAAATTTTGATGAGTGTGGGTAGATGGAATAGAAGAAATTAGATTACAGGATGAAGGAGTAATAGAAACCATTAGAAAAGAATTATGGAGGACTGTGGAAGACGAAAAAAATAAGAGTTATTGGAAGCACAGAGAAAGAGGAAGAAAAAAAAATATAAATCTCGTAGGAGTATAAGCTCTGATACCATGTTAAGATTATTGTGAGAAGTTTGTATTTTATTCTTAAATTAATCAAAGGAGTACAACCCTATTTATATACATCTAATAAAGCTAAAAGAAAAATAAATACAGAGCAAATAAGGATTCCTAATTAATACATAATTCTTAATATAAGTGAAATTCCTATTATACAATATGAGAAATATACAGAATCCTTAATGCAAGTGGAATTCCTATTTTACAATATAGGAAGTATCTCTAACAGGCATGATCCAAGAAGTATTACATACTATACAGAGTCAGAGTTGCAAGAGACCCTTCATGGCAATTAAAATTAACCTTTAAAAATCCTATGACAGATCGAATTGAGATGTCATTGAGAGTACACTTTTGGATATTGATCTTCCTTTGGATTGGATCTGGAATATTACAGAGTATGTGCGAACTAGCTCTATCTCAGCTCTTTGGAATGGAGAACATATTGATTATTTTAATCAGACTAGAGATATCAAACAAGGGGATCCTCTTTCCCCCTATCTTTTTGCTATGTGCATGGAGCAACTATCTCATATTATCAACATACAATAAATGAGAAGTCTTAGAAACCTATTAAAGTTGATGTTAAGGGACCGAGTTTATCTCACTTATTTTTTTGTTGATGATTTGATCTTATTTACAGAGGCTTCGATTGACCAAGTACAGGTTATCGAGAGATGTTTACATTCATTATGCACTTCCTCTGGCCAAAAGTTGAACCTGGGAAAATCCAATATTTACTTCTCTAAGAAAATGGATATTAATACTAGACAAGCAATTTGTGATACTTTAGGAGTTGCAAACACAGATGACTTGGATTTATATCTTGGAGTTCCTACAATACATGGTCGTGCAACCAAGAATATGTACCAACATGTGTTGGATAAAGTCAACAAGAGGCTGGCAGGTTGGAAAGCTAAACAACTTTCCTTGACGAGACATATTACTCTAGTAGAGTAAGTCCTTTTACTACAAGAAATTGTCAAAATACCGACGGAAAAAACAATTGATAATGAAGCAAAATCGGTCAATAAACAAAATTACTGATGGAATGGCGACGAATAAATTTAGTCGGATAAAACATCATCGATAATTATTTGCTAATCAAATTTTTTATCTGTCAGCAACTTACCGATGATATTATGGTTGGTAATTTAAATAAAATTCGTTAGTAAATTTACCAACTAAATACTCCATTGGGAAATGTAGTCGTTGGAATAAGAGAGTTTAGGGTTTAACTAGTAGGTAACATCTCAATCTCTCAGCCTATCAATAACAACATATATATTAAACTAACATTTAATTAAATTCATGTATGAAAATTAAATAGTTACTCATTTTGATGTAAACATTACCAATTGTCTAATGTGTTGTGCATGGTATAATGATTCACCATTGTGTCTAGATGGATTGACTCCTAGACCTCCAATCTCGGACATTTTGTTATGGCTGGTTTGTTCATAAAGCCTTTTGAATTCTGGAGAAGCCCAATATATGTGCCACCTTTCCTAGGCAACCTTGGATTCCTAAACTGGCTTCTGCTTTGTCTTGATATCATTCAACATATCCTCATAGTGCATTGTTCCATACAATAAGGACATGTCAATTTACCATGCGTGCGCCATCTAGACAACATGTTGTAAGCTGGAAAATCGTTTATAGTCCACATTAGAGCTTCTCGTATAAGAAAATTTTGTTTGGTTGAAACATCATATGTCTGGATACCATTTTCTCACAATTCATTTAATTTTGCAATCAAAGGCTATAGGAACACATCTAACTTTTGTTTAAGATTATTTGGTCCAAGAACAATAATAGAAAGAAATAAAAATTCCTCCTTCATACATATATATGGGGGCAAGTTATATGATAGGACTATGATTGACCATGATGAATATTGTTCTCCTGATTGACCAAATGGTTGAAAAAATCAGTACATAGTCCCAAACGGACATTGCGGATTTCGAAAGCAAAATTTGGATTAACAATATTAAAATGCTTCCATGTTGGGGGCATCTGAGCTATATTACATCATACCATCATCATATTCATGCTCAACATATCATCTCATATGCTTAGCCGAGGCTTCAAAGGCATACAATCTCTGCAACCTTAGTATAAGAGAAAAATAATACATTTTCTTCACTGAAACTTCAGTTTTATACTTGGTAGAACCCCGACACCTTGGTTTCTAGCGAGGGTATTCACATACTTGTATGACTTCAAATCACAATCATCACCCTAATATATTATGCAATAATTCTTGCAATAGTGAATCTTATGCATCGGAAGTCCAAAACTTGTATCAACTTCTTTATTTTATAGAATTCGTCTACATCGCATTATCCTCAAGCAACGACTCCTTATACAAGCTCAATTATCGTCAAAACACCTTTCAGATAAATGGTGTTCAAATTTGATATTCAACAGTCATGTAACGACTGATAACTTAGTATGATTTCTACAACCAGGCCACAACTCCTCGTTAGATGTATTGAACAAGTAATACAACTTCTGAGATTTTGGATTTAAAGATTCATCCCTCCCACTCCAATTAAATTTAGGATTAGAAGCATCCGTAACCATATTTTCATATGCATTAGATGATTCTGCCAGAATGGTATACTATGATGATTGGAATTGCTCCTGTGTAGAGTTTACAAACCCACTAATTTTCCCATGCAAATACTAGTCTTAGTAACCCTGAACAAATCCTTTCTGTGCAAGATACAACCTAACAGTATATGTATCAAAGAAACTATGAATCTGACACTTTTTATTATTACATGGATACTTAATCTTGCTTCCATCCATAAAATGAGGATGCGATTTAGCAAATATAATAGACTCATTTATACCGTCTAAGAAATCCATGTGCAAAAGACTATCCTTAAGTTTAGAATACATCCATTCTCTATCTGAACGCATGTTTACGTCTTGTAAATTATCAATCGTGAATACATTGCATTGGGAAGGTAACTTCTTTCTCTTTGCATCTATATAAGGATCATTATTTGAATCAATCTACACAAGATGCAACGTTTAATTGAACTAGTTGATTTATTAGATGTATTATACCTATGTTTCGGCAATGATCATGATTTATCATGCTTTAATCAACTCAAACTAATTTGTTAGTATAATTAACACATTTATATATTTTGTTATCATCAAAATTAATATCAAACATGACGGAGTCCAACAATCTCATCTTTTTTTTTATGATAATAAAATCATACATACAAGTGTTTAAGAAATATGCAAATAGTTCAACCAATTAAATACCAATACTTGTATATACAAACTTCTCTCCTTTTTTAATATCAACAAAAATATTTTGCTCTTCCCCTTTGAAAAAGAATATCTCAATACATAATGGGGTATATGGGACTCAAAAATATTTCTTCCCTTTAATAAATCAAAAAAGTTTAAGGGCTACTCAAAGGATCATCAAAGTAAATTTGCACAAAAAATATATTTATCAAAACACTTTTAAACAATTAAATATATCATCAATATTTTCAAACAAATTTTCACTCAAATCAATTGACATTATCATAGTGGTAACACATATTCATTCAATAAAGATTTAAAGTTTAGAGTTACCACTTGTAACCATGAATTTTAACCTCTTGAAAAATACGAGCCTATTTTGAGTTGTGGCATCCATTGCAAATTATTTATTTCCTTTTTTTTTTTAATTTCAAAAAATATGACATCTTCATCATCATCAAAATTTTACACATAAAAAGAAGTCTTTGGTACCCATTTTATTTTGGGTCCTTAGAGGTTAGCATTTGTGCCTTTAATAACCCAAACTAATTTGATTTTTGGTTGCTTCTTTTTATTAGATCATTTATTAATAATATGACCATATTTATTGCAATAAGAATAAAATTTATGAAATTCATATTTTTCCTAATTCTATATGAATGATGCCTTTTTGTTTTGCAAAAATAAGATTTATGTCCATAACCATTACATGAATAATAATATCCATTGAATTTGTGGTTATGACTATTTTTGTAAGTTTGAGCCTTATGATCATGTGAATAAAAATATCTATAAAATTTACATGCATGTCCATGAATGTTATGCTTATGTCTTTTCTTATTGGGGCATGACTATTTTTATGTATAATGAATGGAGCTTCAAAATTCATTTTTTTTCTTTTTCTTGTTTTGAAAGAGATGATTTTAGACTAATTAATTCATTTTTAAGAATTTCATTCTCTTTCAAAACTTAGTCACAATAGTGAGATTTCACCAATAATATTTTATTTTCTTTTTCAAGACCATCATTGGTGAAAGTCAATGAAAGTAGTTCATTATTCAAATATTCATTTGTATATTTCAAACAATCAATTTGATATTTGAACATTTTATTTTTGTCTTTTATTTTCTCAAACTCAATACACATAGTTCCTAATGCATGTACTAACTCATCATATGAAAAATCATCATCAATAGAGTTTGAGAAATTTAATGTTATCTCATGAGAAGTATGCTCATCAATGGCCGTGAAGCACAAGTTTGCAATCTTATCCTTACTTTCCTCATCACTTGTGGAGTTTGAGCATTCCAAGCCACTATCTCTTCTTAATTATAGCATCGTTTCTTCTTACTGATCATTTTCTTCTTGTTGTTGCTGAGTATGAGCATTTGTATTTAAAGCTTCATCAACTTCACAAGAGATGTTAGTGTTATAAGTAGAATCAAATAAATTTTGTATTTCATTAACACTAACACATGAGAATACTTTTTTATAATCATTTTCATTTAATGAGCTCCTTAGAATTTGCATGACCTTAATGTTTAATGCAAATTGTTTCATATCATGCTCATGCTATTGATTCTTAGGTTTTATAATGAGTAAGCCATCTTTTATAACCCCCCATAATTCCTCATCAAAATCATCTAAGTAATCTTTCATGTTACTTGCCCAAACTCTATAATTTCTACCATAAAAAAAAAAATGATGGTTTACTGATGGACCCATCTAGCCTACATATAAAATTCTTATATTTCGTCATAGGATCTACTCTTGCATGGTTAAATCTTGAGTGAAGAGCACAAGATCTAACACTAATTAAAAGTCATTTTGGCAACCAAGAGGGGGTGAATTAGTTGGAATGATAATTTTAAAAACTAATCATAAAATAAAATGGCGAAAGCAAATATTCAAAAAATAAACCAATTCAACAACTAATGATTATGCATGTATGAATGAACAAAGTAATCATAAAATAATAATATATGATGAGAGTAGGGAAGAGAGAATCAAACACAAAGATTTTTTGTGGTTTAGCTAATCCTTGCCTACATCCACTCCCCAAGATCATACTTGAGTATTTCACTTGATCCTTTTGTGGGTGCAATATCAAATCTAAGTATTTAGACTCATACTTTAACATTATAAATTATGTTTTCAAAGGCTAATACTAAATCCTTCTCAAATTTGTGTTTTGCTAATGTTTACACACAACCTTTTCTAAATATGTGTTTTGCTAAAACTCACACATAACCTTTTACAATCTATCCCAAGATTGACAAGTTAAGCTCATAAACAACTCACTTGCCTTTTCTAATCTCACTTAATAACCCAAAAAAAAGTTTAGAAAAAGAACAAGTACAACTACCAACTTCCCAAGTGATTCATATTTGTGAATCTTACAAAAGAATGAATTAACAAAGAAAATGATGTTGGAAACTTGATTTGCACTTATGTGAGCTCAACTGTAATATCTGCCATTTTTGAAGTTTATTTGTTGATTTTATATGTTTGGAGAATTTTAAAATTTAAATGAGAAGTTTGAAAATTTCAGAATCTTTTTATTTTTAACTGCAGTAGAATTCAGTATTGACCATTGCTTGCTCTTAAAGACATAATTGGGTAAAGTGTAAAATATAAAAGTTGTTAATTTATGTCTTAGTTATAATTCTGTAAAATGGTTTGGTAAAATTTTGAGTATGTGATGAGTTGTGTCTATTTGAGCAAGGCTGGTCTGGATGAGAATTTCTGCAGGGATGCAGTATATGTTTGGAATTTCTGGGAATAACTGAGACAGAATTTGTTGAAATTGTACACATGAAAAATGTTTCTGTGTGTGTTGAGATGATGCCTGTAAAATTTCAGAATTTTTGGATAAGTATACCTCAGTGGAGAGTGTTTTGTATCAGGGCTATTCGGTTGGATTTTGATGCAGGAGTTTGAGTGACTTTTGGAGAGTCACCACTGTCTGAGTGTTGATTAGTTTGATATG
>CANXYC011217419.1:0-14399 GCA_948193065.1 Aleurites moluccanus | reverse complement strand
CAATTACTTTCAATTTTGTATAATCTAATGCAATTAAACTAATTACCCATTCAATTCAACCTAAATAATCACTAAAACATTAATCAAATCAAACAAACTAATAACTTACATAATTTGCCCTGCATGGCCGAATTTTTCCTTGCAATATGCCTCCTAATCCTTTGCTCCAATCAACAATCTAAGGCTAGAAATGGATAAAGCTAAGTGAGTAGTTGATTTTGCTATCAAATTTTGTTGAATTTGGTTAAGAATTGAGAAAGATATGAAGAAAAGAAGATGGAATGAAGAAATGGCAAAAACAAAAAAAAAATGGAGGAAGAATGAATAGGAAATAAGCAAAATAGAAGAAGAAGAACCCGTAAATTGATGCCCATATAAGAAAAAAAATTTGTAAAAATACAACTAAATCCCTCAAGTTTCAATCTTTGCATTTTGGTTCTTAAATCTTCTGAAATTTATTCTGAATGTTTTGTTAAGATTTTGATACCAGTGTAAAAAGGAAATATACTTATTTTAATTTATCCTTAATTATAAAAATAGTTGTGGAGTTATTATGTAACTTCGACTGACCCATTTCCACAATTCACCTTGAATTACCCTTTATTTACCAAATTGCCATTCTTTACTTTTCAATGTTCCTAAATGATTTTTTACTTCTTTCTTTTTACCAAAATTACATATAAATTATGGTTATATTTTACTCCCAAGCCAACTTCAGAAATTCTTTTGTTGACTGGACTGCTAATTTCTCGGCAGTGTCCCGACACCGCCAGATTTTAAAAAAGTTTCAAATTTGTTTTCTAACTGTGTTTTTAAAATTATTTCCCATCAATTCAAGACTAATGGACCACATACTAAGAAAAATTTTATGCATATGTGTTATGGCTTTCTAGAGTATTACATAATCATATATATATTTATAATGAATATTATAACAAATTTGGGTAATGTCAAAAAATACCTGGCGGAGCCCAATTGCGTTGCCATAACTGGCACTCGCCGTTACGAGTCAGTTTTGGGATTTTTAAGTGGTTTCTATTTAACTATGTTACCAAAAGATTTAGGTAGACCATGAGGTACCGTTTTAAAGCTTAGGCCAAGACTAGAAGATTGGGCCAAGTGGTGGCCCAATTGGCTTTATGGATTTCATTTTATGGATAGACAAAGTTTAGGTCATTTTAAGTCGTTTCGGAGGGCTTATTTACGGGCCAATTTGCACTGTATGTACTATAAAATATCAAATGATGTTTTATCAGTCCAATTGACTTTTTATATGATATATGATACAAATCATGCATGAATATACATAAGGACTCACCTTTTTCACAAAAAAAAAAGCACTTTATCCCCCAATGCTATTCTCGAGCCCTAGTCGACGCCGCTCTACACTCCGAACTGGAGTATTTGACGATTCATCTATTTTCACATATAACACTCCGGTAAGACTTTATAACATCACAAAACACATTATTCACATAAAACAAACATTAAGCATACACACGATGCTCTATAAACCTTACTTTGTACCAATTACACATTTATCAATCCTTTATGCATAAACACCTATCTATCACCATAATTAACTCACATTTCACATATGCATCACTTATATATCATATTAAGAACTCATATACACTTAACTTAACATTTTATATCAAACATATACCATATTCAAGTTTAGCTTTCAAGTACTTAAATCAAACATCTTTTATACATCTAAACTTATACATTTCCATCATTTCCATTACTTAACCATATTCAAACACTACTTTCCTAATCACATTAGCCTAACACATTAAACTAACAAAGTCAAATGGTTCGGCCAAAATGGAATTCATCCCATTCATCCATTTTTCAACACCATTCAATTATATAACTTAAATACATGTCAAATACACATCATTCAATTATTTAAACCTATTAAACATCAAATATCAAACCATAACACATGCACCTCAAGTTTCAGCCCAATTGATTCTTCATCCAAATGGATCTGTTTCCATCATTTAACCACTAATTCATGTTATACACATCAAATAAACATCATTTGAACAAAACAATCCATCAAAACAACATTTTGATTCAAAGTTCTTCCTATTAGGGTTTCCATCCAACTTTTTGAATTCCTTCCATCCAAAACATGTTTTGAATACTAATAAACATCAAAAAACATCTTAAGAACATATTTGAATCAAAAGAATCACAAAATCAATCACTTAGCAAAAGTTCTTCAAAAATCTCAAAGCTTTTAATCTTTGATTTTTCTTGTTTTTCCTTTGAATCTATGGATATATTTGTGTTTAGGATGATGGAATTAACAAGTTTCCATCAAAAAATGAAAGAAAACAACAAGATATGGTGAAGATCTAAAGTGGCCGAAAGTTATAATGGTGAAGAGAGAAAGTTGGTTGAAATTTTTGGCTAAGGAAGATGATGAATGATGAAGGGGTGGAAAAAATCAACTTTAAATATCAATGGTGCAATCCTATGTTTTGAGTTTATGGTACAAATGGTAAAACCTAGCTATCCAACCATCCATTTCTTCATCTTTTCATCCAATAGTTAGATTTAGATGAACTTACAAGAATTCCATAGGTTTGCATACACTATATAAGTCCATAATGCATAGGAAAAGACTAAACTACCCCTAATTCAATTGAAATCCCAAATTGAGCAGCTTAGCCCGAGATTATTTTCTACCAGGTTTAATTCTCCAACAATTATTCATTTAAATATAATATCATCATTTTCATGTCCTAATATTATTTTCTACCTTCAAATATGTTATTGATTCCATAAAAACTCGAGGGGTGTGAAATGACTATTTTGCCATCAGTTCACCAAAAATCCAAATTTACCCAATTTTGTCCTAACAGGCTTTAAACCCCTTCTATGCATACAATCACTTCATATAACATGCATATCTATCAATTTCATGTATAAACACATAACATTCACAAATTCAAATTAAAGAAAAAATTTCCCCCTAAGTTCCCCTTTTAAGGTTCAAGTTAAGTTTAGGCTGAGATGTTACATCGACCCTCTGATATACAGGAAGTTAGTTGGGAAGCTTATATACTTAACTTTGACAAGACCTGATATTACGTATGTTGTGCAAGTGTTGACTCGATTCACTGATAAACCTATAGAAATCCATCTTTCAGCTGCACACAAAGTGGTTAAGCATTTAAAAGTCGTTCTTGGTTAAGGAATTTATTTCTCATCATAGTCAACAGTACAATTGGAAGCTTACTTTGACACTAATTAGGGAGCTTATAGGGAAACAAAGAGGTCTCTCACAGGGCTTTATGTTTTCCTTAGGAGTTCGATCATAAGCTAGAAATCAAAGAAGCATAGTGTGATTTCTCGTAGTCCAGCAAAAGCTGAATATATGTCCATGGCCTATGTGTTTAGTGAGATTATATGGCTAAGACAATTGTTGCAGGACTTTAATCGGAATCATGAATTGCTAGCAATTCTCCATTGTGATAATGTTTCAGCATTGCATATAGTCAAGAATCCAATATTTTATGAAAGAACAAAACACATAGAAATGGATTGCCATTTTATAAGGGAGAAGATGGTTTCTGGATCTATTAAAATGGACTATGTAAGAACCATATAACAAGTTGCAGATCTGTTAACAAAGGCTTTACATCTAAGGCATATCAATTTCCTTTTAAAGATGATGAACATAAGCAATATATATGCTCATCTTGAGGGAGAGTGTGAAAAGGAAATTAGCAAGTTAAAATAGTCAAGCTCCACGTAATATATTTATTTAGAGTTAGTTTCTTATAACAGAATTAGATAAGTGCTCACATGCTAAGTACAACTGTACATTTTGCTTATTTTCTTAGTTACACTTCTTTGTATATAAAAGGGTAAATGGTTGTAGAAGTCAATAAACTTTAGTGATTTTTACATTTTGGTCAATAAACGAAAAATTCTTTTAAATGTGTCACTAATGATTGACAATTTTTTTTTATTTATAGGTCACTGGCCGCTGATTTATTGACATGGCATGACACACTATTATCGTAGGATGACTTGGTTGCCATGTAGACGCACTTAAGTGGCATGGCCGACTAAGCAGTACCATGTAACTCTCCATTTTGAATGACAAAAAGCAAGTTAATGACACCATTGATACCTAAACTACAGTGATTTTTCTATTTTGATCACTAACCGAAAAATCATTAAAGATTTGTTGACCCCTTGGGCTTAATGTTGATTTTGATGATAACAAAATAATATAAATATGTTATTTGAGCTACCAATTTTTTTGAGTTTATTAAGGCATGAGAAATCATAACCATTGCTCAAATACAGGTTAAACACATAAGGCTTAATGGAGTGTACTTGCAAAAGTCTGATTTGATGCCAAATTATGTATAAATTGGGAGAAGCTAATAGGACAAACTATATATGGATGTAAAGATATGGATGTCTAATTTTAGGAACAAAATTGGATTGAGTATTAGACATTGAAAATTGAAGATATGAATTTTTGAAGGAATTATGCTCACACTGATAGACTAGGACAAAATTGATAGGGCAAATTTTAAACCTTGCTGGAAATTATAGAAGAATAATTTGGGTATGCCATTATATATAATTGAAGCTTTGGAAGTTACTTTAATATAGAAAAAGAATTAAGTGATTTCGATCTCGATAGAAGGAGAAATTGAAGAATTAGTGAAGTATGCTCAAACTGTCTTATAAATTAGAGTAATAAAATTCTATGGTTTTTTAAGACATTAATATGGAAGATTTAGGAGCTATAATAAACTACAAAATTGTATTAGATATCTCAAAGTTTCAAAAAAAAAAAATAGTGCATAATTTGGAGTTGTATAACTTGAGATATGAAGAAAATAATTCACGAGTGCGACACCAGGAGTCACGGGCGTGACGTTTCTTTAAAAAAGTCCAGTAGCAAAAGTCACCTAAGTCGCGGGCGGACTGCTGTGATTCTAACACAAAAAATAGCCGTTGAAAAAGGTTCTAACAACTATATTTTGGATCCTAACGGCCATATTTGATGTTAGGCTATAAATACAAGTTGTTTTGAAACTTAAGAAGGCTAGAAATCAAGAGAACAACAATTGAGATCGTTGATTTAAACTTTTGCATTAAAATCATTCTTGTATATGGTTTAGAAAGCCTATATTTATAAAGCATCAATTTATGAGCTTTAATTTATAAAATCCTTGAGTTCATTAAAACTCATTGATTATTTGAGTTCAAGATTGATATCTAACTTTTGTCAAACGTTTCACCGGATGATCACTTATTAGAAAATTCACAGGATCGGAACATGTGGCATACACATAAGCAGATGATGATGAAGGAGCATGACACATCATTGACCAATCTAGCTATGAAGTTCATGTCCTAATCCATCATTCATCTAATTTCATTACCCAACATATTAACCACATCTACATCGATCCTCATAATATCAACATAAAGATACACTACGCTGATCACACTGACGCCTCTTCTCTCTGTCGTTTACTAGACACAATTCTTCCCGATGAGGTTTATAATCTCGCCGCATAATCCCATGTAGCTATATCTTTTGAAATTCTTGATTATATTGCTAATGTGTGGCCACTGGTGCTATCCACCTCCTTGAAGTTGTCAGATCTTATATCACAATCCTCATATCTCTCTTCCTAACTATCCTTTATTATGAACTTGAGTCCATAACCTTCAACTTCACAGTATTAATGGCAGAATAATAGAGAAATAGAGATGAGATGTAGAGAAGATAAGAGAAAGAGAGAATGCAGATGAGAGATTCGAGAGAGAGAAAGAAAAAGATAGAGATAGAATAACATATTCAATTGATCAATCATGTGTCCCACAATCAGTTACAATAGTATATATAGCAGCTGTTGTAAAATGAGCTAATCACTAATAAAATTAACTAGCTTAATAAACTAATAAGAAATATGCTTCACATGGCTGGTTGTTACATTACCCTCCCCATGAACAACTTCCTTATCCTCAAGGAAGAAAAAATGAACCCACCAATTATTGCAGCCCATAGTTCAACAATAGAGCAACCAACAAATAGATTTTTCACAAAAGTAACTGTTATTGGCCATAGAAATTCAAAGACCAACATAGAAGTTGTTCATGCCAATTTGGAGACTTGTATGTGGACAACTCCATAAGATTCAATAGTTGTGGCAAGGATAACATCCATCATGCACTACATTATGCATTGACAGCTATATAATCTGTTTTTGTAACTAGTGAACAAATATGCATGTTACACCAGAGTACTTGTCCTTGATTGGATGAAGAAGTTTCAATGCATTCACCAACCTTGCATTAGCTCCATGTTTTAGCTTAATTTCATATATGAGACTACCATTGGCTCCACCTCTTTTTGGCCACTCCTCTATGTTCTTGTTATATGTATCAACATCATTAATTGGTGTCAAAGTAAGAGAATTAGAGACAATATTTGACGAGATAGCTAGCAAAGCAGCAACTGTAACTGAAGCAAAGATTAAAGGGATGTAAAAAAAAATTACTTCCACATTAGTCCAAAGCAACAACTCCCTAAACATTAGCAAGATCATGTAAATCATCAGAATATAACTTTTTTATGCCCATATTCTCCAACAACGAAGGCAAGCACTGGCACAACTCCAAAATAAATTGTTGGATAACCTGAGTCTGGACACAATAAATCTGAGCAACAAATTGGCCATGTAAAACATCACTAGTCCATGTTAAACTCAAGATAGGCATGGTTATAGTGGACTCTGATATATAATCCATACATGTTGCTGCCAGCATAGGACCATAATCCAAGTGCACAACATATATAACATTCCTCTTAGCATTTATAAGTAAGAGAAGGCCCACGTGGGACAAAACTACAACATGATTGAAGAATGCCTCATGTCTACGCCTATGCTTACTTGTGGCATTTTTACAAACACCTATAATACATGGACTCTCTTGACAAAAATTATATTTATTTCTTTGTAGTCTTCCTATTTCCAGTTCATCTTCCTTCAACAACCTAAAACCACTTTTTTCAATGGCCAATTCAACACTCACACAATACAAAAATAATAATACAACACTCCAATTAACAATAGCTTCCGTATTGAGATTACTTGCAATATCTTCTCCAATTTCAGCTTTCCAATTCTTATGAAAAAATGAATAAATTGTGCATTTAGGACCAAGAAACCTACAATTATCAACCCAAATAGCTAATTGCTGAATAAAATTCAATTTATTACCTAGATTTTCTTGCCCAATACCAAACCACAATGAAATGGTTGTTTGTCATTTATATCTTCTAAAGTCACAAAGGAATTAACATTTATTGTATTCAAGTTTGGAGAAGGAAATACCTCTTTCAAAAAATGCTTTTTGGAATCGAACAAATGGATCAGTTCTTGTTTATTTTCCAAAATTCTTAGCTCTTATTCCTGTTGAAGTTGGTGAAAAGATTCCTCCAACCAAGCAATTATCTTGCCAATCTCCCCAATCCCCAATCCGTCTTCTAGCCATCTATTCATGGAATCAGACGTTTCCTTCCTTAATTCTAACCAATAAAGCTCTTTATCAAGAATATTCTTTAAAGCTAACCATTGGCACTCCTTAAATGAAATTTTCTTCTCCAAATTAGTAGGTTGTGGCACAAAAAGTTGATGCTTCGTTACTGAAATCTATTTCTTAAATCAGTGGATGTGCGTATGAAGGACTTGATATTGTTCTTTCAATTTTGTAATGTATTTCACATCAGCCATGGTAATTGAGTGTGATTTTAGTGTTTTAGGTAAAAAAGAAATCGGGAATTTCCTCTCAATTACTAATCAAATGACTGATGCAGTAATTGATTCAAATGTAAACAAGAAATAACAGAAGAATAATAAAGTTTGAGAAAGAGATAATAAGATAATTAAAAAGGAGAGGAATAAGAAGGAGAATATTAGAAATAGAGAAGGATCAAGATAGAGAGACAAGAGATTAGAGAGAAAAAGGATGATGAAGAAGAAAGAATAATCAAGAAAGATTGAAGAAAAGAAATATGGCAAAAGCAATCCCTAAGATTATTACTGCTTTGATACTAAGTTGTTATGAACCTGAGTCCTTAAACTTCAACTTCACAGTATTAATGGCAGAGTAACAGAGGAATAGAGATGAGATGCAAAGAAGATAAGAAAAAGAGAGAATGCAGATGAGAGATTCAAGAGAGAGAAAGAGATAGAGATAGAATAACAAATTCAATTGATCAATCACGTGTACCACAATTAGTTATAGCAATATATATAGTTGTTGCTATAAAATGAGCTAATCAATAACAGAATTAACTAGCTTAACAAACTAATAAGAAATATGCTTCACATGGCTGGTTGATACACCCTTTCACCGTCTTTATGGTTGCAACCACATGCTCCACATAAAGGTTCCCATTTCTATCATCCTTCAAGTACTTCACCATCTGCTCAGGTATTCTCTTTATCCAATTAGGTGTTTGGGCACGTGGCCCCTGGTGTTTACGCAACAAGCTTAAGTATTGTGCTTTAGCTTTGATTATGCGCCTTGTTTCCTTATCTAATAGTGGTTACTTGGAGTGTTTGGATTTGGGTTTAGAAATGTTGTCGTTGCTTAAGGACCATAGGTCTGAATGAATTGAAGACTTTATGGGGATTTTGCAGTTTGTTTCAATTGGTTTATGGGATTTTGATTTTTTTTTTTTTTTGAGAAGTGATGAGACGAATGAGGAATTGAGGATGATGGAGTCCATTTCTCTTTTTTCTAGCCATTTCACCGAAAAATCAGAATTTTCCAGGAAGAAGTGAAATTTTTTGAATTATACAGTGGGATTTTGCTGGGTGGAAGTGGAACTACCCGAGAATAGGTAGAATATATCGAGAACCATAGGTATTATAGGGGATAAAAAATTAGTGGTAAAGTGGCACTGTTAACTCATCAATGATGTTTAGGTAGAGTCTACATGGCATCAACATGGTGGCGATTCATCCTCTAGTGATGACATGGCATAATACAACAACATCTCAGACTCAGATTCCGTCAAGTAATTTATAAATGCAAAACTTTTTAAATTTTAGTTACACATTTGAAAAAATTTATTGTTTAGTGAGTAAAATACAAAAATCACTAAAATTTAGTGACTTCAATTGCCATTTACCCTATATAAAATGATAATTTAGTGATACATTCAATCAATCAATCTACATTTTTACTTCTCTAAATTCGCGTGAGAAAAAAAAATATAAAACTAAATTTATTATTATTTTTTTTATAAATAATTATAAATCAATATCTCTATTATATTTTTTTTAAGCATGAACTCAAAGCATCAATCACAAATTTAATAAATTTAAGAAAAAAAATGGTGAGAATAGAAAAATAGTTAAAATTTAAAACATATTAAGAAAGTGTTTAGTTGACCGATTAAACATTTTTTATTGTCGATTGTTAATATATGCATCATGAATTAGAAAAATTTATATTATTTAGTTGGCCAATTAAAAAATTTTAATTGTGGTAAGATCTCAATTCAATCGGTAAATCTCATAAGCAGCTATAATTTACTTATAGTGATACGCAATTTGACAATCACATTTTTACACCATAAATAAATTTGATAATCGCTCTACCAAATACTCTCCAAAGACCTTATCTAATATTTTAATTAAAAGAAATATCAATGATATTTAAAAAAATTTGACTCGTCCATAAATAAATATTAGAAATTAAATATTAGAAATTTATTAAAATTATTATCATAAATTTACGGATTCTTTTTATGAAACCTGTTTATTGATGGAGTAAGCAATATAATATTTTTCATTAGAAAAAAAATATCATATTACTTGTAATACTTTTACAATATTTTTCTTACTAATTTGTCATTGTAAAAAAATCCCAATTGGGTCATTGATTATTAATAATTTATCAATTTCATAAAATTGAAGCATCAAATTAATTTATATTGAAATTTAAAAATTAAATTAATAAATTGGTATAATATATTTTATTTTGACATTGGTAGGTGTGTGGGCAAGGTCAAGGATTATTAATTCGTAGAGTTTTGTGTCAGTTATTTTGATCCTCTCCAAGAAATTAATTAAGTTCAATTAGAGGCTGCTAAATAAAATTTTGATCTCAACTCTATAATTAATTAGTTCTACTATATATGTTTTATTTTTCTGTTATGTTAAATGCAAAGTTGCATTTATGGATGGGATAACAGATCATAAAACCATGATCCTTGCAGCATAAACTATATCAGTAGTCACTCTAGATCCTGCAAGTATAATCTATTCGGTTCTTTACCAAAATAAAATGTTGTAATATACATAGCATAGAAATTATTATGCTTTTAGGCCAAGTAATATGTGATTGTTTTAAATATTTCATCTTAAATTTTTTAATTTTTTAAATTCAAAATTTCTTATTAATTAATTTTTAAAATTTATTATTCTTGATTCAAGTTATTGATTAAATAAATAAAAAAAAAATTTGTGGCAATTGATTTGATTGATCGTTGAAAGCAAACCCAAATTTTGCTACAGAAATTGAATTTGGTGGCTTTTTGTTCTATTAAAACTTTATCTATTCATTTCAAGAATAAGTTTCCGATTACCGATTATAGTTTTATTTACTCTAATTAGAGCTTTGACGTCAATTTGTGTGAGTTTGCAGTCGATTTGCATCAAGAGCGGAGTTATCTATTTGTTGACGTTAATTTTCCTTGATTTTCAATTACTGAAACTTCAAATTCACATCTTATATCCTCCACCGTTGTCGAGAAAAGAAGATTTGAAATTGGTTTGGTTCAAATTATTGGTTCGATTTGAATTATTGATTCGATTCAAATCATCAGTTCGATTCAATTATTGGTTTGATTTAATTAGTTCGATTTAGTTGCACTTGTTCCAACTTTCCTTCTATATAATTTTTGTCATTTAATTATCTATTTAAATATATAGAAGAATAGATAAACGTGTTCCGATTGAGATGGTTAAACTGAAAACTTTTAGTAAATCTAAATTTAATTGTTGGAAATTAAATACTCAATTTAGACTGAAATATGAAAATATATTCTACACTGTTTTGAGAATCTTTGTTGATACGATGGAGGACGTTGATGAATCTCAATGGAACAAGGACGATGACTTCTATAAGAACTATTTATTGAATTGTCTTTCTGATCAACTGGTAGAAATTTTTAACAAATACAACACTACTAAAGAAATCTAGGATAATTTAGATGCTCAATTTAAAAAAGATGAGGAGTTGTCTAAAACACACCTAATTGGCAAATTCATGGATTTTAAATTTAATGAAAATATAGAAATCACTCCTTAAGTAACTGACCTATAAAATCTAAGATCTAAATTAAATAATGAAAAGATCATCATCTGTGATGTCTTTTTAGTTGGGGCAATAATTTACAAACTATCTTCTGCATGGTACACTTTTAAAACTGAAATGTATAGAAAAAAGGTGCAAGTGGGACTGAATGATCTCAAACGATTCATCATAATCGAAGATGAGAACAAAGTTAGAAATAACTTGGAAATGGTCAAACAACAACAGTCGGTTGTTAACATAATCACACATTCCTAGAAATTTTCTAGGAGATCCAAGTCGACAAAAAATGAATCCCCCAAATTAGAGGCCAAAAAGACCATTTCTAAGAAGAAAAGGGGCAAGTGCCACAACTGTGGGAAATAGGGTCATTTCATTGTAGAATGTAAGGCTTCTCTAAAAATTAAATCTAACACACCAAATAAAGAAACAAATATGATAGTACAGAATACTGAGCCTCAGAATTTTATTGCTATGATAGGAAAAAGTGGAAAGGCTAGTACTTCTCCAGAATGGTGGTTAGATACAGGAGCCACATGCCATGTTTGTAAGAACAAAATGCAACTTGATGATGCTACTGAAGTCAACGAGACTATCGTTGTGGCTAGTGGAGACAAAGAAGTAGTGACTCACATTGGTACAACAAATATAGAGCTCTATTCAGGTAAAATTCTAACTCTCAAAAATGTTAAAGTAGTTCCATCTATCTTAAAGAATTTAATTTATATCAATCTTTTAGATATTGCTGACATGAACACTTTAATTTCTAATAGTAGAGTAATTTTATCTGTTAATTTTTATTATTTTGGATGTGCTTATTTGGTAGGTGGTATGTATAGACTGAGTTAAGCAAATGAAATAGTTAGTCATGTTAGTTCAAATTTAATTGATCCAAAAATATTGCATAATCGATTAGGACATGCGAACTATAAGAAAATTGCTAAACTAGCTAAAACTCTTAATATACAATTAGATACTTCGATCAAATTTAACAGATGTGAAGTGTGTGCTCAAACTAAAATTACTAGAAAACCTTTTCAGTCGGTCTCTATGAATACACAACTTCTTAAACTAATACATTATGACTTAAATGATTTTAAAAGTTTCACAACCAGAGGAGGTCGGAAGTATTTGGTAATATTTATAGATGATTTTTCTAGATTTTACCATATTTATCTGTTAAAATCTAAAGATGAAGTATTTGATAAATTTAAAATTTTCAAGAATCGTGTTGAAAATCAATTAAACTTGAAAATTAAAAGATTTAGAAGTGACAAAGGAGGAGAATACAAATGGACAGAGTTCAAGGAATTTTATAACTCTCATGGCATAATACTTGAAACTACTGCTCCTTACTCACCTCAATCTAATGGTATAGCTGAACGTAAGAACATGACGTTAACTAAAATGTTAAACTCTATGTTATTGACAGCTGGCATGCCTTTTTGTTATTAGGGAGAAGCAGCTTTGACTGCATGTCACATCCTGAATAGAGTGCCACATTCTAAGACAAATTCAATATCTTATGGATTATGGCATAAACATCCTTGTAGATATGATACTCTAAAGACTTGGGGTTGTATCGCTTATGTTAGGATACCAGACCCTAAGAGACCAAAGGTAAGACCTAGAATCAACAAATGTGTATACCTAGGTAGTGCAGAGGATAGTGCAGCTGATCGATTTTTGGATCTATCTACCAATGTGGTTATAAAATCTAGGGATGCAATATTTTTTGAAGATAAATTTCTAAAAGATCAAGGATTGACTTTACCTTGCACTGTAGAAATTAATTCAGAACCTCTAATAGAAATTGCACCTAATTCCTCTGACACTCCTCAAATTAATGAATCACTACCTTTAAGAGTATCTACAAGAGAGAGAGTTCCCAAAACATTTGGTGAGGATTTTGTCACTTACCATTTAGAGGACGATCCATCTACTTATAAAGAAGCGATGAGATCTAGGGACTCTTTGTTATGGGCAGAAGCCATTTACGATGAAATGAGTTCTCTGTTATAAAATCAAACTTGACAACTAGTCGATTTGCCAAAACAAGCTAAGACTATAGGTTGTAAGTGGGTTTTGAAGAAGAAACTAAATCCCGACGGATTAATAGCACGGTAAAAAGTACGTTTATTAACTAAGGAATATACTTAAGTCTATGGCACAGATTATTTTGATGTATACTCACTGGTCTGTCATTTGACTACGATTAGAATTCTTCTTGCATTGGCATCTATTGAACACTATGTTGTGCATCAAATGGATGTAAAGACAGCTTTCCTGAATGGAGATCTAACAGAGAAAATCTACATGAACCAACCTGAAGGGTTTGTCATGAAAGATTTAGAAAACAAAGTTTGTAAATTAAATAAATCTTTGTATGGTCTAAAACAAGCACTTAAATTGTGGCATCAAAAATTTGACAAAGTTATAAAGAGTTTAGGATTTAAATCTAGTTATTATGATAAATGTTTTTACTTTCATTCTGTGTCAAATAAGGTTGCGATTATTTGCTTGTATGTGGATGACATGTTGATACTTGGTACAGGTCTTTCTACTGTAAATGGAGTAAAAGGCGAATTAACTAAAACTTTTAACATGTCAGATCTTGGTGTAGTAGACACCATTCTTGGAATGAAAGTAAGTTTTCAAGGGCAAGGTATCACCCTTAACCAAGCTCATTATATTGAGAAATTACTTTTTAAATGGGGATACAATGAGTGCAAAGTAGCTGAGACACCATATGATCCTACTAAAAGACTGAGCCCTAATGAAGGAGCTAGTGTGAATCAGTTGGATTGTTCTAAACTGATTGGTAGTCTCATATATGCAAGGACTTGCACTAGACCAGGCATAGCCTTTACAGTTATCATGCTGAGTCATTTCACTAGTAATCCTAGTCAAGAGCATTGGAATGCCTTAACGAGGCTAATGAGATATCTTAAGGGTACTCTAAATTATGCTCTATGCTATAATGGTCATCCTCCTATCTTGGAAGGTTTTTCTGATGC